>OZ038507.1:42870423-42920423 GCA_964036315.1 Acanthosepion esculentum | reverse complement strand
AAAGACCATTCGTTTCACCCCAGAATACCGGGGCGACACATTGTCATACGCGTGTGCGTGATCAATGGGTACGAGCTTTTCGGGAGCGAGACGAGCCGTCAGCTCGCCGACATGGTCCCATAGGGGGCGGACACGGGGACAATAGTAAAAGGCGTGCGAAACCGTTTCTTCTAAACCAAGGCCACACCGTTCACAGTCTGGCAAATCCGCCAAGCCCCATATAAAGGCATTGTGACTGAGAGGCAGCCGATTCCGAGCCAATCGCCAGGTAAGCAAAAACTCAGTGTTACTGAGATAATCCACCGCTGGCGCCCAAGACCAGTAAGATCGAAACTACTCCTCTGACAAGTAGAGCTCCTCACGTAGGGAATCCTTCGCGTTCCCCTCCACTAGAAGACGATAGAAGACCTTCCTAGGCCGAGAAAGGTCACTGGACCGAGGAACAGCCAACAAGGCCGACCGACACTCGCGAAAGAAAACCGATTGATCCCGGGGTTTACGACGGCGCTTAACCCGCGAGATGGGGGATTGATAGTAAGGCGGGGGAACGCGTCCCACACAATCCCCTTCATAATCGGATCTTCACCTGTCAACGCGCGGCGTAGGAAAGCCAACTTCGAGGCACGCCTGTGGCTTACCAAGTGTGGCATTCCCAGCCACCCATGACACAGACGTTGTGCACAGACTCGTCTGTCGACCCGATTCTCGCGTCCCATCCATAAAATGGAGGATAGCGAGCGCTCGAGCCCCTTCCGATGGCCTTTACAGGGAGGGAGTACGGACAATCGATAAAGGACAAGAGGGAAAATGTATTTAGCACACACCTCCGCCCTACCCTTCACGGACAACCTCCGTCGATGCCAAGTCTGACCGGCAGTATCGACCATTGCTCGTACTTCAGACCAATTTTTCTCCAGCTGGAGGTCGGGTTCAAACCACACTCCAAGAATGCAGGCAGGACCGTCCGTCCAACCGAAGTGCCCCGGAAGATCGACTCATTCCAGGCACCGAACCGCAAGCCGGACAACTGTTGCGGTTAATCTTGGCCCCTGTCACCTTTTTATACGGATCAAGCGCCTTCAGTACCGCCTCAATGTCGCTGCGGGACGACACGAAAGCAGATACGTCATCGATGTACGCAGAAACCCTGGCTCGAGCTCCTCCAGGAATGGCGATTCCGCGTAGAGCCGAACTGAACGCCCTGTCCCTCAGCGGGCGAAGGAGAGGCTCCAATGCCAAACCCTAAAGTAGGGGCGACAGTGGACAACCTAGACGGGCCGACCTAGACAGCGCAAAAGTGCCCGACAGCTTCCCGTTCACCTGTACCACAGCACTTGGAGATCGATACAGGAGGCTGATCCAGCGGCAGAAGTCGGGTTCGAATCCGGCGGCCTGCAGGACAGCAGCAAGGTAGTGATGGTCAACCCTATCAAATGCCTTGGACTGATCCAAATTGATCAGCGCGGCCTCATCCTCGTCTTTTACACCCTCTATGATCGTGCGGATCAGATGCAGGTTGCTTTGAATTGTTCGGCCCCTCACAGAACAAGTCTGCTCCGGACCCAACAGAGACTCGGCAACTGACTGCAAACGCTCCTGCAGGATCTTGGCCAAAATCTTTAACTCTGTGTTTAGCAGGGTTATGAGCCTGAAGTCATCACCCTTGCCTTTTTCAACAGCGTGATCACACCTCTGGAAAACCGGTCGGAGAGGAACCCCTGCCGGAACCAGTTGTTGAACACCACAGTCAAAATCGGGACAAAGATGTGCTACAGCCTCAAGTACAATTCATAGGGAAAACCATCCAGACCGGGCGACTTGCCTCTGCCGACCTTCTTCAATGCCGCGTAGACCTCGCCTTCCGTGATCTCTTCCTCGCAGCTAGCCTCTTCAGTCGGCAAATGCCGAGGAAAGTCAGCCAAATTGCCGCGAAACTCGTCCTCACGAAAAACAGGCTCCTTGGTAAACCGGTTCTCGAAATGCCGCCGAAACGCACATGTCGTCAGTAGCCCGAAGAGTACGCCCCACTGGGGTTTCGACTTCAAGAATATAACGATCGGAACCTCGACGGAACTCTTCCTTGCGCAAATCTGCGCCCATGTTCCCAGCTTCGGAAGACATCTTGCTTAACCTATGTCTAATTACCTGGCCCATGTGGCGCTCTCTATTCGAACGCTCCACGGCCTCTCTAGCTAAGGCTATTTCTAGGGGATCCCTCCAAGCCACCGCCCGGGAAAGACTAGCTCTAAGCCTCTTCACCTTCTCAGTCTATCTAGGGCGAGCCGTTTGCTGAAATCAGTGGTGAATGACCTAATCCTACACTTAAGTTTATCCCACCACTTATTCCCGATAACCGCCCCCACTAGCTCCCGCTGCACTAAGGTAAATAACAGAATTAATTTGATGGGGAGGGAGAACATCCTTACACACTGAACGAATCATAGGCTAGGTTTGAAAAACTATATGAACTTCAGCAGAGAAAAAACAGCGACGAACACTGGAGAAAATTTGTCTAACTATACTTTCACACTTGGTTCCAATCCAAGGCAATCTTAGATAAACCGGGCACTTTTTAACATCACAGAGTTTGACATTTCTGAACTCCTCGGTTTTGTTAAGGATGACCAACTGAACAGTGTCAGGAGGACAACCTAAACCGCATAGGGTTTCCTTAACAAAATTGATCTCATCATCCAAGAAGGACTCTGAACAGATCTTTAATGCCCTATGAAGGAAGGTTCTGATAATGTTTATCTTACGTTTTGTGGGGCACAAGGAGCCCCAACGCGTATACAACCCCTCAAAAGTTGGTTTCCTATAAACCGAGGTAAGAAAACTTGTTGGTGTTCGATGTACTAATACATCCAAGAAGGCCAATTGACAATTGGATTCCTTCTCAACAGTGAACCTTAGTGCTGGATGGATACCATTTAGAAAAGAAAGAAACTGATCGGCCTCAACATCGTTGTTGAATAAACAAAAAGTATCATCAACATACCGACAATATAGTTGAGGACAAAGTGCATTCTTCCGTATTCTTTCTTCGTGAAAGCCAACAAATATGTTAGCAAGTGCTGGACCCAAAGGGGAACCCATAGCGACCCCGTCAATCTGTCGAAACATGGTGTTCGCTCAGACACGATGCTTGGTCTTCCTGAACGACAATGGCCTTCTTCATTAAATTCCTTGACAATATTATTAACCATTTGATGATTAACCTGGAAAAACTTAATTTCTCTATTTGACTTTGGCACACTGATGCCTTCCTATTATTTGCTCACGTTGAAATTCACCAATTTCCTTACTTCCGCGAACTTTCATTGCAAAATATAAGTGAACTGTTGTTCCTAGATGAGAATAGCTTACACAATATTGTCTGAAAAAAAAGGAGATACGTTATTACACAAGCAAGAATTGCTATAATTAAGGGTGGCTAAAAACTTATCATAGCCCACTGTATGTATATATATATATATATATATATATATATATATATATATATATATATATATATATATATATTGTGTGTGTGTGTGTACGCGTGTAAGCATGTGCATCCGCAAGTTCTTTAGATATTAAAGGTCTATGTTTAATAACGAATTCATTTTTCTCCTTGGCTAGATCCAATTAAAATAAATTTTCCGACCAACTAGATTTTCCACTTTTACGCTTTCTGCATAAACACAGACATTTTTTCTAAAACCTTTTCCCTCTCTTTTGTTATTTATTGATAATTCACTCAAACTCTGCACCTTAACGACATTCTCTTTTATTTTCGTTTTTGTATTCTCTTTATGAAGAACATTTTATTTGCCCACGAACACCAATAAAACCTGACCTTGCCATTGCTCTCTATTAAAAGCAGTTCATGTTTGTAATTCGGAAGTGAATACCAGACAATCCACCGCTAACACTAAACAATTTATTTATATTTTGCCTCCTTAAATTTCTAAAACTATAAAACAGTAATTTTAGATAATTTCAGAAACTGGCAATCAATCAACTTATGCTTGTGTGAGGCTGACCTGAATGACAACTAGCTATCTTCAGAAAAGACGCTGTTAAAACTAGATATTCTCTTGCTTGGCTGGTTTGTGAAGAAGGTTTTGTTATCGGAGGGATGATGTTCATTTTTTCCTCTTTTTTTCAGGTGCTCATTGCTATCGCCCAAAGTGACTAAATCGATAACATTATTTCTTATATAAAATAATAACGTTTATTGTTTTTACTTTTGTATTTAAAAGTTTCTGAAAATCAAACAAATCTGAAGAGATTTTAATCTAAGTCCATACTCAATTTATAAATCAATAACTTACCCAAGATATATATATATATATATATATATATATATATATATATATATATATATATATAAATACTGTTAAGGATCATAGATCAATATTTTTATTTAGCTTTTCCTATTTATGCAAAAGAGAACGTATATCTTGATTCAATAGGTGTGAATATTGTACAAACATTGGCTTTTGGTCTTACTTTTGGAAATTACTAATGTCAGGACGTTAAAATGTTTGGACAAAACCTATGATGCAGGGTGCTAGATCTCTATGTGAAATATTTTTAATTTGATTTTATTCATAAATTCAACATTGTAGCGTGTTTGAATTATTACAGCGAAACATAGATAAACAGTAAACGCTTCTAATGAGAGAAATGGAAACATTACTAAATGTAGATACAAGAGGTTATGAATAACTGAAGAATACTCTGCAGACGTGTATGCGCTTTGAAAATAAAAATACCTCCCACAGTTACTCCGGCAGATATTATTTATATTTCGGAGGTAATAGCAGAAGGAAAACTGTTGCACTTCAAATTGTGAAAAACGGAAATACACGAAAAAAACGAAGCGGAAAATGGCATATTACCGGAATTTTTTATAGATGTAAGTGAAGAATTCGACAAATGATTAGCCTACATATTTTACCCAGGGCATAGAGGAAAGAAAAAGACATTAAAAGTCCTAAAACGTCCAGTCTAGAAATAATAATCCCCCTTTATTTAAAACAAGAGATAATATAGACCTTGGCAAACAAACTACCAAATATTCTAGATGAAATAGGTAGTTTTTAGGAAAACAACATAATATAACAAACATGATAGAAGATTAAAAAACATTTGAATCAGAAGAATACCCAGTAGTCTTTAACTCACAATGAAAATGAAAAGGAAAATCATTTTCTCAAATGTTATTGAGAAAATATACGATAATAGTACTGCAATAATTTTACGACACACAGGGACAAATTGAAAAAGGAATAAGGCCAGAGGCAGGAGATTTCACCTAAATTATTTGCAGTTTGTACTGAAAAAAGTAACTAAAAAAGAATATTTGAGGCATCTACGATTTGCAGATAATATTATACTCATATAAGAATCATATAAGAATCATTATAGTCATATAAGAATCATCGAATGAATTTCAAGAAATACTAAATAACATAAATAAGGAAAGTCTCGTGTGGGTTTAAATATGAAAAAATAAAACAAAAGTGTTAAAAAAAGCCATAAGTATAAAAGATGAATAAATGGGTGAAGTGAATATGTCTGCTTAGGATAAAATCGTACAATGCTAAGAATAACTAAAGATAAAAAGGTTAACTTGGAGTAGAGAACAGATTAAGGATATCACAGAATGGAAGAAAGTTCAGTGGTCCCCAACCACCAGACAACGGACGGGTACCTGTCCGTAGACCATTTAGCACTGAACTACACAGAAAGAATAAAGACTATTTTTTCCATTTTATTGACTACCGGATGTTTTTATTTTGAAAACTGGCCAATTTCGTCGGTGCCTCTTTACCGCGCTTGTCCCAGTGCACAGAATCCCACAAACCAACTCTAGCAAAAACGAATATAAAACGAACCTTCCTGGAGAGATTCTTTGAAAAGAGGAAAAGACCAAATGATGGGATGGCAGAAGACTCCACGACTGCTATATATAGCTACACTTAAAAGAAAATACCAAGCGTCCTACTTACATTACGGGTTACAGGTGATTCACATGCCTCAAGCCCGCTTTGTTTAATCCAACGAGTCTACGAAACCTTAAAAACTGCACTTCACATAGAGATCTAGCACCCTGCATTAAAAAACACGCCTTTCGGGGTGGGAGGTTAAAGTAAAAATGTGGACACGAAGGACAGAAGCAATTATTGAAAGCGACCACATCATCAAATATGTCTGCACTGAGAGCATCATTCTTGGTAGCTAACCGCATTGCCAAGGCTAAGAAGCTCTTCACTATTGGTGAAGAGTTGATCCTGCCTGCCGCTAAGGATCCTGCCTGCCGTGAAGTTTTAGGAGATGTTGCAGTTAAATAGCAAAGGTTCCTCTTTCGGCTAACACCATAACTAGATGAATTGATGAAGTAGCGGAAGACATTAAGGCACAATTGTTAGAGAGGATTAATGAGTTACCATGTTACGCAATCCATGTTGACGAGTTTACCAACATTGGCAACAAGGTAATAATGCTCTTTTTTCTGCGATATATTTTCCAGGAGGATTTGCATGAGGATAAGTTATGTACATTATTGTTGATAACAAGCACCCCAGTTACAGAAATATTCAAGTCTTTGGATGATTACATATCAAGAAAATTAAACTGGTTTTGTGTCGGTGTATGAACGAACTCTCCGTTCGTGCATACACCGACACAAAATAACCATGATTGGACGACTTTCTCGTTTCACTACTCTGGTCAAACAGGTTGTGTCTGAATGTGATTCTATGTACTGTGTCATTCATACAGAAATACTGGCTAGCCGAAAAATGTCGCTTGAACTTAACAGTGGTTTGGAAAACCTCTGTCAGGAGATGAACACGGAGCACAAACGGCTTCTCCTATATGCACCAGTGAGATTTAAAGGTAGATCGCTGGCCAGAGATTTTGATTTACGAGAGCCGCTTCATAAATTTCTTTTAGAAAAACAGTCACCACTTGCAACGTATTTCACTTCAGGGGAGAATGACAACTGTCTTCAGGGTGGCAGATAAAGTGAAAGTGTGGGGACGCCGAGTGAAAATAGCGGTATTTGACATGTTTCAAACGTTAGCATGGATTTTGGAAGAGACTGAGCCTGGGCCTTCATTCTCCCATCTGCTGGTTGATAACCTGTCTCAGTTTTTAAAAGAGTTTGAACATTATTTTCCAACATAAAAAGACCCGCGAAAAAGGAAGAAATGGATCCCAACCCATTTACGAACAAGCCGGGTGAATCTGTGCTAGTAGAAGACTAACTGTTTGAGCTTTCAAATAATGGTGACCTTAAAAGTATATTTCAAATTTCAAATCTCCCAACGTTCTGGATTCAAGTCAAGGCAGAATATGCTGAGATCGCCATAAAAGCACTGAAAACCCTGCTTCCATTTCCAACGTCCTATCTTCCTGAAGCGGGATTTTCCTAGATGGGACTGTCTGGTTTTCGGAAAACAAGCTCAGGGCCCCCACTGATTCTGAATTATGTTGAGTCACGTTTAGCAGTATAAGTGTAATAATTAAATTAAAAATAAAATTATCCCATATGTACTTCATTGTTCGTTGTTTTGTTATCCGCCCCTTTGCCCCGATCTATGGAAAAGTTTTCTTGCATGACACCGGCCAGTGGCACAAAATGGTTGGAGGCCGCTGGACTAAATGACAAAATGAACGGATCGTATAGCAAAGTGTGACAAAAGTTTGGTGTGCAGTGGGTATTAAAAGCAGTAGGGAAAATATGCATAACATGAAGATGTGAACTATAAAGGACTTGTAAGACATGGTAGAGATTAACGTGGTTATAAACGTTCTGTAAAGATCCGGGAGGAAACATTTCTCCAGCAGTGGAGGATAATAATGAGCAAATATCACTGGAAATATAATGTATTTCAACCCTGGTGAAAGAGACCCATGTTCAATCTCAGTTTTAAGCCAACTTACCGAACGTTGATTTTCTCGGCAAACAGGCAAATTTTCCTACTCAAATTCATAGTATGTTGATCTTCGGAATTTGCTACCTATAAGTTGTATGACAAATAAGAAACGTTTTTCATTTTGATATTAATTTTACTGAAAACATATTTGCCCTTTTGCTCCACTAACCTACAGTTTTTATACCGTCCCAGAATATTTTATTGTTATTGCAATATTCCAGAGAAGTGATGTCTTTCATTAACGGCATTCTGTAAAAATAAATGAAGGTGCAATCTCGAGTGAGCTCCGTGGCTCAGTAAAAACTTGTTCACTAAGCTGGAGCAGTTGCTTACCAAAGAAACATGCGACTTTGCGTTATCATGATGGAATATTTTGCCCTTTCTGCATGCATTTCCTCCAATGTTGATTTTGATTAACCCAACTTGAAGCAGTATTTGTTTGAAAAAGTTATTTAGTTCTCCAGAAGGAGCACACTATCAATCCCCATACCGAATACATTTTTGAGATAAAAACCGGCATTTGGTATGGTTACTGACAAACACCTAACTCTGGCCATCGAGAAAGACGATTGTGATTAGTTAGTGATCAATAGATCAGGGAGCGTATGCATTTTTTAATCGTTTCGCTCCAAGCAATGCGATAATGCCACTAATACACAAGGAGTTTCAGGGAGTAAAAGAGAATGAGAAGAACTTAATGAGAAGAAGTGGGGAAAGAAGAATAAAGGAAGAGGTTTCAGGAAGACTGAATATGGTGATTGACGTTGTATTTAAATTTTCGAAGATTGTAGGTAGCAGGGAAGCAAAAAAAATCGAACGGAAGCTTTAGTATAGAAGAGACGATTGAAGCTCGCAAGTTCAACAATAAAACAGTGACATCATTGTAGCCAATCTAGTCTAATTCATGCAGTCTAGGTACCAGGGAAAAATCTCCTCAGAACAGTTACCATGAAAATATTTGCAGAAAGCAGAGATCGAAACCTGGTCACGTCTGTTTAAAAACGCCGTGATTAATTAAAAGGATTTTGAAAATTTAATCTCGTAAAATTAAAAACAAATATATTTAAATAAAATAAATATTTGTCAACAAATCAATGAGTCTTGTACATCGGGAAATTTTAAAACAAAATGTAATATATAGTGATTTGAGTTTGGAAAATAAGAGTCACGGTAAGAAAAAAATCGCATATATTTATAGAAAACAGTGAATATATATCATTTAAGTTATGAACTATCATAGTATTATTCAGGTGTTAATGAAAATATCGAATTAAAATAAAACCTATAATATATGTCACTATATATTCAATTGAATGACAGCTTCAACTCATTTATTTAATAAACACTTCTCGTAGTTGGCTCGGAACAAAAGATCGTAGCGTTTTTAAGTGAATTTCAAAGATAATATTTAGATATTTGCCTATAGATTTGTTCACCCACCCCACCTTTCGGCATCTTTGAAACAGATTAATGATTCCATCCTCCCAGCACTTGGTTATCTTTCCAGGTGATGAACTGATCAGAACAAATTTTCCGAGTGTAAAGACAATATTTAGATATTTGTCTATAGATTTATTCAACCACATATATGTCATTTTGTTCCAATGCCTATCGCCATCTTTCAAGGCAGATTAATGATTCCATCTCCTAGAACGTGGCTATCTCTCTGGATGATGAACTGATCGGAACAAAAACCTGTAGTGTATTTTAAAGACAATATTTAGACATTTATCTATAGATTTCTTCAATGGCAGGTTAGGATCATTAACATTACAGACTTGAATGTAGTCAAGAATTTCGAGGTATACAACAAGAGCACCAGACCCGATATGGCAGCAGTATTCGATGCACAGGTGAATGGTAGATGGATTCTGACAGATGTCACAGTGACCCAGCTTTGCTAGCATTAGACGTAGCAATTGAATCAATATAGTCGATCATTACGCCAGTAAAAACGTGAGTCCAAGAAGGCTTAGAATGTTGTTCTCCTGGAGTCAGGCTGATGGCAGACAGAAAAGGTTGTCTATGATGATTAAATGAAAGTAGTTTTGTTTTGGAGGCATTCAAATTTATGAGAAATTTCTTGTCCCAGTTAAGCTCAGGTTGGGTGTCCTTTTTGAGAGAAGTTGTCAAGTTTACTTTGTCGGGTCTGTCTAACTTGCTAATAAGACAGGAGTAAATAGTTGTGTTGTCTGCATAAATACCTAATTAGGAACTTATTGTGACCAAGTAATGGTTAAGAAATAACAAAATAGTGTATCGAACAGAAGAGTGTTACACGACTCGGGAGTGTCTGTTGGTTAACCAGCGTTCGGTCTATATCACTATTCCCACGGAGGCTTACTTTTCCTACTAACTTTATAATAAGTGGAAGAGTTCACAATAGCCTCATTAGAGGGAGCACACCACAACACCCCCTTTTTCAGCCTGACTCCGCATGGAGTCTCTTTTTTCTTCATTACCACGCAATACTTTATTCAACAAAAGATCAGCAACAACCGCTTTGAAAAAAGCTATATGTAGGAATTACGTCACAGAATTTTTTTTCTTTTTTTTTTAGATTACGATACGCATTTCACGTGCTAACAGTAGTTTCTATTCATTATACCAAAATAATGAAAAAAAATTGGATGGTAAATCCAATGAGTATTGTGTTTTTTCTGGTAATTGAAAAGTTTATACCTGAGTTTTTTCTCATTCTTTTCCCTTTCCGTAGTCATGGTATGAAATGAAAAGTTACTCCATATCTTTTCCTTTAACTTTCTATAACTTCTAAAGGTTCCGTGAACTTCCTTTTCTTTTGGGGCCTTCTTAGCTCTGGTACCGATTGCGGTATTGGAGCCTCGAATATGTCAAATATGACGTTCATGGTGTCATATTCTATGGGATACCTGTCGATTACGCTTTCACACCTTCTGATTTGGTTAACATGACGTTTATGTGCAGACGTCGGTCCCTGAACTATGTACATCATGTTCCTGATGTGTTTGTCAATTATCCCTATCTCCCAGTGAGCTTTGTTAGTCCCAAATACACGAAAATAAACCTTTTCGTCGATCTTAAAGCGCTTTTTAAGCAAGTTATTCTTATCAGATTTTCCTTCATTCGGAAGGAATTTGTCAAATACCGACTTTATTTTCCTGGCAAACATGACCTCCACTGGCGTCTTGGCATATGGAGCACTACTATTAGGAGTTATTCGATAGACCTGCAAAAACTGCTGTATAGCCGTATCGGTGGGAGTACCCCTCACCTTCCTCGGAGCTCTCTTAAAAGTATCTACAAAACGCTCTGCCTGTCCATTACTTCTTGGATGATATGGCGCCGTGTTAACATGTTCAGTCAGGAATGTCTGACAAAAATCCTTAAACTCACACGAAAGTAAACTGTATGCCATTGTCTGTCAACGACTCCGAAACGGGCAAATAGGTCGTGTAAAAATTTGACTGTCACTTCCGCGGTCGGCTTCTTGCATTTCGATACCTCTGGTCACTTGGAATGACTGTCAACTACTATGAGGTAGTGAAAACCATCAAATGGTCCAGCAAAATCAATATGTATCCGCGACCACGGACGATCGGGTTTTAGGCCAGAGATTGAATTTTATCGGGGCTGCTTTAGCAGCCAAAGCACATCCTTTGCACGATCTTACCGTGTTCTCAATATCCCTGTCGATGTTGGTCCAGTAAACATAACTCCTCATCAGACTCTTCATCCTTGACGTTCCCAGATGGCCAACATGGAATTCCTTTAGTGTTCTACTCTGAAGTGTAAATGGGATTGCTACTCTGTCTCGGTACATTAATATGTTGTTACAGAGTGAGTAGACTTCTGAAATACTCTGGTCTTTGCTTTTTAATTTGTCTTTTATTTCCTTTATGAAGTCATCCTCTTACGCTTTGTCTATTATTATGTTGATCGTTATTGGAAGCTCCTTGACAGTATTGCACAAGATGCTTTTTACGTCGACCTCTGTTCTTACGGCAGCAATGACTGTCTCCCAGGGGTTCAGCATATTTAGGTATCAATCTCGATAGCCGTCTGCATGACAGATTTTAGTGGATGGGAGAAACTCCATTTTGTAATTATAATTGAGGAGAATGGTTCCCCATCTTTGCAGTCTATTAGCCGTATGTGTTGGCAGACCCTTTTTTGATCCAAAGATAGTAAGGAGTGGACGATGGCCTGTCTGCAACATAAAGTGCCTTTAGTGAATAAATCTATGGAATTTAGTTACCGTAAAAATGATTCCTAATGCTTCCTTTTCTATTTACGAGTAACTCCTTTCAGCTGGTAATAGTGTCCTAGACGCATGGGCGATTGGCTTTACCGATCCATCCTTTAGCTTATGTAAAATTCACGCCCCGATACCATAAGAGCTAGTATCGCTGGCTACAATGATGTCACTGTTTGGATCGTAGTGAGTCGGGAACAGATCTTATGTAAGGACCTCCTTTATTTTCTCAAATGCTTCCTGGCATTCGGTTGTCCATTCCCACTCTTTGTCTTTTCTCAATATCTCAATATCTAAGTGGGGCTCTCAAACTGTGAATTCATGGAACAAAAACATTATAATAATTGGCAAGACTTAAAAAACTTCGAAGAGCCGGCACATTTTCTGGTGCTGGCATATTCTTTATTGCCGTTGCCCTACCTGGGTCGGGACGTCGTCCGTCTTTGTCAATTATTTGCCACAAGTACTTGATTTTTTCTCGGAAAAAACACACTTAGCGTCCTTTAGTTTGAATCTGTAATCCTGGATTCTCCTGAACACTTGCCAAACGTGCGATTTGTGTTCCTCGATGCTCTCGCTTTTCATTAGGACGTCAACGAGGTAGGTCATCGCAAAATCCAGACCTTTAACATCGTGTCCATGACCTGTTGAAAAATGGAAGGAGCGACCTTTACCCCGAACGGAAATCTTTAAAATTTGTATAAAAGGGATGAGGTGGAGAGAGAGGGGGTTCAGAGCACGGGAAGGGGAAGTAGGGAGGCTCCTAGCTTTTGGTGAGACAATGGCTTCTTTTGGCGAAGCAGGGACGGAGAGTGACCTGGTCTGTGCATGACCCTCCCCGCCCTACTACGGCCAGAGTGCCTTTCGTTTTCCTCTTCTTCCTCTTTACTCCTTTTTAAAGATGCAGCTCGAGGTGGAGGCATTTTCCACCTCCATTGGCGTGTCTATCTGTTGCCGCTGCTTTTTTCTTTGTTGTTGTTGTTGCTGTTGTTTTTGCTGCACCTCTTTTGGTTGCTGCACCACCTTTTGCGGCCGTACCTCCTTTTGTGGCTGCTTTTCTGGTCGCTCCTGCTGTGGTGGTTGCCTCTTTGACTGAGGTTATCTCTTGTTTCGAAAGTGACGGAACTTTTACCGATTTCCGGCTCCTTCTTACCTCCTTCCATGCGCCATCCGTGTTTGAAGTTCCCTCCTTTGCTTGTACTGCTGCTGTTGTCGCTGCTGGACGAGGCGGAGATTGTACACGTTTACCGAGGCACTCTTTCGCCATGTGCCCCGAAGCCCCACATGACCAGCAACACGGTCTCCTGCCCTCCACCACTATCAGCATCTTCCTATCCCGGCAAATCACTGTTTGGTATTTCCTGGAAATTCTTTCTATTAACTGTGATATCATCCGTCGCTATGCCGGCTTTACTAATGAGGGCCTTTACTTCGTTAACGTCTCCATATTTGGCGAAAAAGGCCCACATTCTGTCGTCAGAGATGTCTACGGGCACCCCATGGATGGTAACCTTTGACCTACGGGTGCCCATATATTCTGTCTGTAGACGAAGGGTCTTCATGCTCAAGACACTTCATGCTAGTTCCTTGGCCTGCTGTTCCGTCTGTAGGAGAATGTCCCATAAGGCGTTCGTTCTCCGTGCAAGTACCTTTGGACTTATGTATAACGCCTTCAGCGCTTCTTCCATGCTTTCCCTGCTGACCCCAATTAATTTCTGGGTTTTAATATCGGAAGTCAGCAGGGATACTATGCGTGGGCTTACTTCATCCAGTACCTCGGGAATGATAAGGAATTCATTGTCTTTGAATGATTCCTCAAATTTTAAACGCTGGTTTACGTAGAAGGCGACATCTTTTTTAATCAGCCTACTTTCGTTCCAGGCTGATTTGGCTGGCGACACCGGTTTTGGTAAGGGTGCATTAGCACTATCACTATTGGTATTGTCATTGTTGTCAACCATGAAACAAAAACACCACCACAGACGAACAAATAAGTGGTTTCCGTTTTTTTTTCCTTTTTAAATTATTTAACAAAAAATGAAAAGCAAAACAGTTAAGAACAAAAATAAACCGAAACAAGAACGTGAAAAACCAAAGACAATAAGCAATTAAAGCAAATACGAAATAAATAAAAACCGGGGGGAGGATAAAAAAATAGAAAAAGGAAATAAACAAACAAACAACAAAAAAGTGTACAAATAAATATGCACAAAAATAGAAAAAGGAAAACTGAAAAATAAGAAATAGAAAACTGAAAAATTCAAAAGTTTCCAAAAACAAAGAGTGAAAAAACATAACAGTTCAATTAAACATAGGTCTCAAGCTGGTCCAAAAAACACGCAAATTCACAAAGGTAAAAAGGCAATCCAGTCTATAGCACTGTTCTCACCGAGGCTTTACTTTCCTACTAACTTTATAGTAAGTAGAAGAGTCCACAATAGCCTCATTAGAGGGAGCACAACACAACAGAACTGATGGCATTGGGGAGGTAATTGATGAAGATCAGAAACAGCCTTGGGGAACCACCGCTTTAGTATAAAATTATCTGGAAGCATGCCCGTTCAAAATTACCTGAGCTACACGATTTGTTAGGAACGATTGGATTAAGCGAAATCTTCGTCCCGTAACACAGTAACCCTTGGACTTGTGGAGAAGGCCATCATGCCAAACCCTGTCGAACGCCTTTGAGATATCTAGTGCTACAGCCCGAGCGTTACCATTCTTTTCTAAAGCTTGATAGACAAATTCAGTAATGACATTTAACACATCGACAGTACACCTTGCGAAACAGAAGCCATATTGTTTGTACGAAAGGAGGCCATACGAAGTAAGATGCTTAAGCAATTCAGCATTGATTAGAGCCTCGAATACTTTGTCAAACAAA
Source organism: Acanthosepion esculentum (assembly GCA_964036315.1). Classification (NCBI taxonomy): domain Eukaryota; kingdom Metazoa; phylum Mollusca; class Cephalopoda; order Sepiida; family Sepiidae; genus Acanthosepion; species Acanthosepion esculentum. The sequence goes on along the minus strand of OZ038507.1, from coordinate 42,905,374 downwards.
GAAACTAATAGCGATGATTTGCAGGGTCACAGTGTTCCCGGGAGTTCTTAAAAACAGAAGGTACGGAGGAGGACTTCCAAGAAGCTGGAAGGCAAGAAGCAGGAAGGCATTTTTGTAAAGTTTGGATGGAACAGGAGCCAGCTCAAGAGTACCTTTCATTAGGACGACTGAAGGGAACACGTTACATCGACATGCTTTGTGAGGATCCAATTTAGAAATAATAGCAGAAACCAATGTGTTTTATTTAGTTTTATTGCATTTGATTATGGTATATTATAAAGGTGGAAAACGCCAAGAATAATAGTAGCTGCCGGTCATCTACGGTGATATGAGCTGATTGGGAATTGGCATAAACTGCAGCGTAATGGGGCCTCGGGTTGCCCATGGAAAGTATTTGCAGGGACACCTATCCATACGCGACATTTCAATACAAGAACTCGGGTATTATACGACTGTTAATCAGAGCAGCCTCTCTAGCTGCTACGCAAGAGCTCGGGATCCTAACTACCAGTCGGGATGCAGCAACCAAAAAACTGGTAATCTCACACCCTAGTATGAATAGACGTAGCCACCAGACAGTCATATCACCAAATATTCATGACAGCAACCCTTATTAAAGCCTCGGAAGTGGAAAACTCATCCTAAACAGGAAACAAATCATAAACCTCTACTCCTCTTGAAAAGAATGGAAAGGAATATTGACAAGGCGATATAGGTAGACCTATCTACTCCTGTTTAAAAATAAAAGGAAAAGAAAAATGAATGGATATTGGCAAGGAGGCGTAGATGCCTAAGGGTACAATTTTACCATACAAATTAACTTAAGACTATCTCTCCTCTTTTCATTAACGTCTCTCCCCATCACTTAGAAAAGGAGATTTAAAATCGGAATAAGAACGGCGGGTTCAAATGTTGGATTAGATCCGAGTACATGCGTTAGAGTAGGTTAGTTAGGGAACAGATAGTATGATATTATCTAATAATTTTTAACTTGTATACGTCAAGAGATCACCTATCTGAATAAAGACAAGTGGAGAATTAAAACTGATATTATCGTCTAAGGATATTTTTAGGAAGAGAGAAAACAAAAAAAAAACTATTCCAGAAAAGAAAATTACTTGGATAAAGATCGCATTTACGACAGGCGAAGTCATACTTACACTTACTTGGACAAATTTTCAAACGTGACTTCTCATCGTTAGCGCTGTCTAAAGCGAGCAACCTTCTCTTTTGGGAGAGAACACCTCCCATCCTATTAGTGGATTGGTAATATCAAGTAGAAAGTAGTAAAATTAAATATTTTAAAAAGATTGGAAAACAAGATTCTACCTAAAAGGCTTCTCGTTTTAAAAAAATCAAACAAAAAGTATAACCAATTAAGTGTAACAAATTCCATTAAATGCAGATACCTGAAAAGGAAGTGATTATACCAAATAATATATTCAGATAATCAGATAATATGATTCCATAATAATACGATTCCAATTTTCGCCATTTTATATTTTTAGTTTCGCGCATGAGCATTGTTTGTTTTTGATTTTGTCAACTGCACAGTATAGTAGTGTCAGCTGGGTACCGTCTGTGGGAAAAAGAGCCCCGTGACGCAATTCATTCCACCAGAAATCTCTACTACTTGGGATTCGCACCGGAAGCTCAAATAAGAATATTTCAGAGTGTTTGGGTATCAGTGCAGAGGTTTAGGAAAGAGTTGGATGGTATATCCTGTCAACATCATGGTGCTTGCAGTTATCACTAGTGGTAGCGACGATATGCCTCGTTTCATCTTCCCTCAGGGATTCAGACTGAACACGGAGGTCTACATCAAGTGGCTTGAGGATCAAGAGGGTGGCTGCTGAAAGACCCTGAGTCTGGCAACAGAACTCTGCACCATGCCACACAAGCAGGAGAACCCATTCATGGCTGTCAGACATTTTCTGCGACCACATCACCCCTTACATCTGGTCACCTAACTCTCCAAAATGCAGCTTCCCTTGATTATTATGTGTGAGGTGCAGGTGAGCGAGAGACCAACAAAACTCCTTGTCACACCAAAGATGAACTGAAGGCAAAAAGTATGGCAGCATTCACCGACTTAAACAAGGAGACTGTCCAGAAAAGTTGCAGGAGATTCCGAAGTCGTCTGGAGGGCGTGGTTGAAGCCAATGGCGATTTTATTGAATAAATTTACTCTTTAGTATTTCAAGAACTTTTGTGTAATTTTGGTAAATATATCTGTTAAAATGAGATGTCAGTGTTATTTTCTTTTCTGCGTAATTTAGACGACAATTTATCTATCACACCCTGTATACATGCAAGTTAGAAATTAAAAAGAAATAGAAATTTAAATTCAGTGCTCACAATGGAAAAGATAAAAAGAAAAATGACAAAATAAATATTTTTTTCTTTTTCTAAATTATTTGGATAAAACATCGGGTAGCTTACATTTACGACGGGCGAAATCATACATAACCTTGGGCAAATGTTTAAAACATGACTTTTCATCTTTAGCGCTGTCTAAAATGAGAAACCCTCTCTTTTGGGAGAAAACACTTCTCCTCCCATTAGTGGGTGGGTGATATCAAGTAGAACATAGTATAATTAATTATCTCAAACATTAGTGATTGTGGTAAGTTTAATTATAAGACCAAGCTTTTTCCCCATACTCCCTTTTGGCCTTGTGCCACGTTTTTGTATTTTTATACAAAATATCGTCTTCTGATATCTTGAATCTTTGTCACTTAAGCGGTAATCGGGAACAGTTTTGTCATTGTTGAGAAAGCGGAAGAAAAGAGACGACTAGGAAGTTAAAACAAGAAGTATTCCACTCAATGTGATTGATTTTCAACGCTTTATTTTTTTAGTATGGATTCTTTTAGTATTATTCGCAAGTAATGTTTTCATTTGATCGCTAGAAACGTGCTTACTCGACCGTAATGTATTGTACACCGAGAAATCTCCTGTACGAATCTCCACAAACTAATTGATACATCACATCTAGGTATGTTATCCGTAAACTACATAATTTTGTTCGAGTTGCGTTTTACCTTTCTTAAAAGAGAAAAAGCATATGCTAAATGTTTTTTCCATTTTATACATACATAAATTATAAACATTAACACCTTTTTCATACCCGCAACATAATTAGCGATTCTATTTCAAGCACAGTTAAAACTTCAAACAAATGAATGTTTAAACTCTTTAATCTGTTTAATGAACTTCACTAGACTAAATCATTTCACTTTTTCTTTTAGTTCAAACTACGGTTCCATCGAGAACCGCCGCAATCCCTAAAAATATTCCATTGGTTCAGTGCCGTTACTTTGGGAAAAAATACAATGTTGGTCAAATGTTCGCTGTTCAGAATGGATGCAATATGTGTGCGTGTCTTGCTGAAGGAATTGTTCGCTGTACAAAACAAAGATGTGACCCACCTGTAGGTAAGTTGCATTTTTAGTAATCTTCGATTTCATTTCGACGCTGATGGTTAACAAGAAAAATGCTAAATAAATGAGTGCCCTGGTTTAAATTAGATTAATAGTAATTTTTAATGGTTATGAAAACTGATAGAAATGTGAATTTATTGTGAAAATGACTGGAATTGACAGAACCAATAGTTTCATCCCATCTTTTCTATTCGATATATGCTATTTATAAAATAACACTTATTGCTTATCAACTTAGGTGAAACAATATTCCACGGCCTTTTCTACTCAATCTTTGTTAGTCCTGCTAACCCGCTACATGGGTACCAGATTATTTAGATTTTAAATTAATAAAAAACGGTTCCCATGAAAAACTTATTCGGTGTAATTTAACTGTATCTATGACAAATGTGTACTTAACAATAGACATATCGGTGATAACTCCACCATAATTTTGATGATAAAATACATCAAAAATGGTAACGAAACGAAGCTGAGGTACTGACTTTCATTTCTAAGTATCTTTATGGTAACTCATTTGTATACGGTGAATATTGAAAGTCTTAAAAAATTATAATTTTTCCCTAAAAACGTATAATTTTTCAAAATCTTAATCACCAGACAGACTAGTGGTTAAGTACCATTCGGTACTTTTTTCCAAAATTATGGTCACATTATAACCGCCATGTCAATTGTCGAAAGTGCATGTTTGTCATGAAAACCATTAAATCACACCTAGCCCTTTTCATTTTTTATCTCGCCTTGCCAGATAGACATATACCCATGCAATACAGTCTAAGTGGGATGCACGGTATGCTGTGCTGCATCCAAACCGGACTATTTCTTTTCTCTTCGTATTGTTCCTTTCATTCTCCTTATTTTCTTACCTTTCTCAGAATTCACCGACTTTTGTTTTATTCAATTTCTTTTTTATTTCATTCTTTTGCCAAATTGGCAAAATACAAGCAGTTTATTGTTAAATGTATTCCGACAGATTTCAAATTATTTTTAGACTCAAATAAAATGTTACCATAAATTTTCGCAAGTGTTTATTTTTGCTGCTTTTTATCGCCACGTATATAATAAATTCATTTTTCTGTCATTAAATTAAACTGCATTAATTCTAAGATTCTGACAGTACTTGAACCTGTTTCCCATTACTTGGGAGCTGTTTTTTCATGGAAAAGTTCGAAAAGAATTCTACTACCAAAGATATAGAAATTATACAAGCTTTACATCTCAAGTTTTCTCGAACATAAGTAGATAAGAAAACTAAAAATATAAGAAATATTCATGTTTTGTATTTTTTCAGTGATTTGTAAGCATGACGGAAATGTGTATTTCATCGGCCAAACGTTTGCAGATGAATGCAATACTTGTAAATGTGGGTCACATGGAGTTATCACTTGCACAGAACTACACTGCGGTACAGAAGACGGTAAGTATTAGTCAAATTTAATTTGTAACTGTTAAACGGATATAAACCATAACTCTTTTTTTGTTGTTATAGGCTACAAAATAAGGATGGTTAGCCATATTCCTACAATGGCATTTACCCGATATTTAATGCCATTTAAATTTCTTTACGACTTAAAAGAACTGGTTTAATAATGTTAAAGGTTATGCGATGTAATGTTTTTATCAAGATTGTCAGATGAAGGCATCGAACTTTGAATATTAATTTGAACCTTTACCATCAGTAGCGACAAATATTGTCATTTCGGTTTAGCATTATTACATTATTGCAATAAAACAAATATTTGCTTTCACATCAGTCTGTGGTATTTTATGTGCCGTGTCCCTTAAGGGTGTAGGCGGTCATGGCTCTTCATTTCTTCCTGTCCCTTGTAGCTCCAAATAAGTTCTGTCTTTGTTATTTCTCCCATACCCTGTTCTACCATCCACTTGTTAAGCCCGTTAAGTATGTCAGACGTTGCTTTCACTTGTCCATCTTTCACCCTTGTTGTATCAGATTTTCCAAGCCTTCCTTTCTCATTACGTGTCCCAAAAATTTCAGCTGTCTCTTTCTGATGTTAAATATAAATTTACACTTTGTTTGCATCCTCTCCATAAACCTCATCATTGCTCACATATTCGGTCCATTGTATCCTTAGCATCCTTCTGTAGAACCACAGCTCTGTTGCCTTGAGTCTCTTATTCATCTTTGAGAAGACCGTCCAACATTCGCTGCCGTAAAATAGGACAGATATCGGGTTGCAGTTCAGTAACTTAAGTCCGATTACACACTATTAAAACAATACACGATTGAAACTAACACATTAAGCTGACAGGCTCGAAAAAATACATTTCCATTTCCAAACATCAATGAAGAAAGATTTCTTATTACTTAGAATTGGAATTTCATATTAATCTTCCCAAGTTCGAATCAGTCAGTGGGTTAAAAATATTCGTTTTTGTTTCGTTATGTATTTACTTGTATTACTAAATTACTGTAAGCAATCTTGCCTTCTACCAGTGAATTTATGTTCATAACATTCGATTAACTATTATGGACTTTTTTATTAAAAGTTGTCGCTGGTTGGTTTCTTGCCAATGGGTTAGATGTAGTGGCGGCAGTCGTTCGACCGAAATCCTGTATAGAAATATAAGATATGAAAGTGTGCACGAAATACTTGTTACCTGTTGGGATGGGGAATTACATATTTAATTTTTTTTTTAATCTATATAAACATTCTCTTTAAATTAAATTAAATATTTGGTTTTCACCAGTTCTCATATTTTATCAAATTCATTTAGTTTATATTTTTCATGTAAGTAATTTAATGCAAAGCAAATCGCTAACCAAATCTAGCATCCTCTATAAAATCGCTAAGAAAAGAGCATAACATGATGAAAAAGCCCCCAAACTTGACGAAAATAAAATTTTATCATCAAAATTAAGAGGAAAGAACAAGGTATTTTTTAATTATTTTCTTAAAATTTTTACTTCTTTTTAACATTCTAACTTTTCATTAACAAAAAAACTTGTTTCTCTTTGTGTCAGTAGAAGTACTAAATAACTATAGCAAATTTACCGAATTTTTTATGACAGATATTAATTTGGAAAATTTTGTAAAAACAAAAATAAATCTCGAATTGTAATGAAACTTTCAGAAATTATTCACAAATGGAAATTATTATAAATATGTTTTCTTTTTTAAAGTCATGACAAAAATATTTCTTTTATAATTATTACTCACTCCCCAACTAATTTATGAAAAATCTAGAAATTCAATACTGTACAATATACGGCCTTTAATTTTGCGAATTGTTCGTACGAAACACGTGGAGAAATTAATTTGATATTTCAACTGAGAAGGGTACCTACAACTGAGAAGGGTACCTACAAGTATTAGGAAATACTTATAAATATCTTATGAAATTTATATGATCTTATTTTTATATTATCTCAGTTATGACATTTTTCCATGAATGAAATATCAAAATTAATAATAAAATGAATGGAAATACAATTAATACCGTAAAATGTAATAAATGTACATAAAATTATAGTATTTTAGGTACACTTCTGATAAAATTTCATAAGGAAGGTACCTATAATTAATTAGATACATTTCTTATGAAATTTTATCTCACTCTCAGCAGTCTTATTTTAATTTTTTATAATATATTTTCCATGAAGCATCGTAAAGGTGAAAAAAAAATTAGAGTGCTGAAAGTTTTCCTTAAAAATAACGAGGTAAATAAGTTGGTTCACTTAAAACTAAATAATTATGTCACTTCTGTCCTACCATACGATAACTTTCCCTCACGCAAGATGTCAATAAGTGATGAAATCATCACTCGTCAATTGTCAATCGCTACCGTTGTTAAGAGCTGCTTTCTCTTATTTTAAACTACATTTTTTCGGTGCAGAAAGTAATGTTTGTTTAAACATATATTAAATAAACTTTATAATTTCTATATTTCTTGATATGGTACACACTACAGTTAGATACTTATATCAAGTAAATAATGTAAACACCACATAAAATATATATTTACTTAAATAAAACTAGTGTAAATGACGAGCAGCTCTTTTCATGATAATCTTAGAAGTAAAGGAGAAACTGATTTTAGCAACAGGTCCTACAGTGACAGGCCAGCTGCTGTTGTGCATGATATTAAGGCCAAACACTGTCGCTGTCATTACAACTGAAAGTCTCCAGTTGCTACATGGTAGTCCTTGTAGATAAATGTTTTGCCTACTCAAACATTTGTGCAAAGTGGGCTCCAAGAATGCTGAAAATCTTTTCTACTCTTGTTATCATTCAGCTGTTACTTCAAAAGAGCCCCTGAAGTATCACAACATATAGTACTTTAATAAGTAGAATTGTTTGGGTTCTATGAAGGCATTAAGAGGTCAGTGGTTCTGATATGCATGTGGTGAAAACGGTAGCTGGTATATGGTTAAAAAAATTCACCCAAAACGCTTTTGTCTTTCAAATGGGAATACAATTGGAAAGGCTATGCGAAAGACTAGAATTGTAGTCTAGCGATTTTTTATTTCGTGTGCTTCAAATACTAAATCTATTCTAATTAAAGCACTTTTTCTTCTTTTTTTTTCTTGTCACTTGCTGTTGTCTCTGCTGGATAATCATTGTGATCACTAGATCGTCTGCTAGACCACAAACTTTCATTTGAGGAAAATGTCAACCAAATATAAAACAGAACCATTCACTTGTGGAATAAGTAAATCCTAAAATATTCTGATTTTCTAGTAACGTAGGAAATTAATTTAGGGAATGAAAGGTAGAATAGAAGTTCGATTTACGGAAAACTTCACCAGTATCTATTGCAACTGGATATATCTTTAAAATATATACAAAAACAAAGAGCTAATTTAGTGACATGTAGACGGTTTGTTTTGACAATCACTTTAAGAAATCTTGATCAACCAGATAAATTGCATATGCATCCTAAAATCTGTTGGAAGTTGCTGAAATAATTTTGTTATGTGGGAGCACTTTAAACAATCATAACGTATTAGATTAGTTTCCGCCTGCCAAAAATTGCTGAGGCTTTCAAGTGATTTGATACTCATGTTTGGTTTCAACAAAACAGTTTAATTAAGACTGAATAAGGTAGCAGTCTGCAGTGCCTGTTATTTCACTTCTATATTTGTGAAACGGGAGTTCCCTATCATACACATAAAACAGTTTTCCACTAACGCTTTCAAAAATTCATAAATATCTATTGCTCATATTATATTCCAGACAATATTCTTCAACGAACTCGTATGTAGACAATTATCTACAAACAATAACTCGTATAATTTATATTGCTCACGTCAACTGGGCAGAAGTTATATAAAAATTTATAACTAATAACGGTGGAAAAAGCAAGGGTGATATGTAGTGTTTTAATCTCGTCGTTGTATTTCACTTGAATAACCATAAAATTGATTTATACTAAAAAAAAAAATAATATTTTATCCCCAAGAATGCATGTTAATGTATACAATCTTAGTAAGTAAAAATTACTTATTGGATAGAAACATAATTTTGAGTGAAAATAAACAAAAATTCTTATTAAAAGCTAAAACATTTATATTACTGATAACATTTATTAAAAATATGAAATCTATTTTATGTACTTTTAATCTCATCTTCTGTAAAAAAAAATTAAAAAATACGAGGAACGCCTCAAAAGTAATACCTCTTATTTTATTTACCTACGACGCCAGAGGTAGCGTGAGAGTAGAAATATCTTTACCTATAAACTTTTTCTTATTTTTTTGACTTGCTGTAGAGAAATCAGACAAAATGGTGCCTGATATGAGTCATTAAATTCCTCTATACAAAAAACATTTCATCCATTGATAGTCATCTACTCTCGTGTAGCCGAGAGCAGGATGAGGCGGAAGGTAAATGCGTTTCAGCAGTGGCGAGAGCGATGTATTCTTGACAGATCTCGTTGCGTGTGGCAATGCACAGCTGTCAACCACGGCATGAAGAAGAGAGCCTCTATCCGCTATCGGCGGATTACGACGCGAGAACTTTCCATGGTGTTGAATGTCTACTTCAATGCGTTGGAAACGATGTTGACAACTTTCGGAATATCGCAAAGTTTGTTAAGTAGGTTTCAACAATCCTCACACAATAACCACCTAAACAATAGTATTGACTATGCAAAAATAAATAAATAAATAAAATTAAATAAAAAAAAAAAAAAATAATAATAAAATAAAATATAAATAAATAAAATTTAGCTGAAAGGTTTCTCTATACAACGGTGTTCGATATATTTCCTGTTTCTGTGGAATTAAATAGAAGAAATACTTTCAGAATATCCCGTTGTAACATTACCAGAATATTAACCACAGTAGCCAATTTATTACTAATATTAAAACGCACCCATATGACGGCAACAAGTGTTTTATACAAAATAAAACTTTTCTTCTGGGTCCACAAAATTCTATATTTACAGATCTTTGTCTTTTTAGATGGTCGTTGCCAGTACAATGGACAAGAGCAGGAACAAGGGGACACATTTCGAAGCAGCGATGGATGCCATCTTTGCACTTGTTATAGTAATGCTAGGATATCTTGTAGACCAGCGCCTTGCCAAGTAGCCCAAAATCATTTCGGTAAACCATTTCGATATTTATTTAAGAATCATATAACATGGGTACATCAATAAGTTCATTACCTAATAATGACAATCCTTTGTTTTGTACAAGCAAATTTTACATAAAATATTTATTTTATAAAATACTCCTCCTTGTCAATGCACTTAATTCAGTGAGAAACATTTAATAACATAAATTGAACATTATACAGTGAAATTTTCAAATAAAAATTTAACTTATAACTACGTTACATAATGCGTAGCGTTGTGCTGTTATGGTAACGTTCAGCGATAATAAACCTTATCAGCTCTTCTCTTGGAATCATTTTGTTGTACAGATTAAATACATTCGGTTTGAAAATATATCTTTGTTATATTACTCCTTTTATTTTTGTATTTGTTTAGCATCTTCTTTATCCTCATACAAAGTAGTTTTCAGCAGAGGTTACAAATTATTTAAATATCTTTTCCGTGGGTATATGCTTTCATAATATTTCAGTTAATCATTCGAGTCTTATTTTATGGAATATCTTTATTCAATCTAGGAAATATGTGTATAAACCCTTCAGCGTTTTTGTTACTCGCTCATAGCTTTGTGGCTATGAAAATTGCACTTACCTATTAATGCTTTGAACAAAGCCTCCTTTTCTCGTTCTTCGATCTAATTTTGTTAACAACTCTATTCATTTAAGTCTTAATCATGTGGCTCATGAGGCTGATTGTTCAGTGGAGTCTATACGTCGTTTTCCTGGTAACACTATAAAGACGGACCTACTGAGGTCTTCCAATATTTTGACTCTATCCTATATTTAGTTTATCACGTCAGTGATCTTATTTATCAGTCATAAAATGATCTAAGGATATCAGCATTCCTATTAAAATTTCATCTGTTCTTACTGCTTTGTTCCTATTAGTCTTTGTTTCTTTTCTCATTGAAGAGCTCTGTAATCATCTTTTCATTACCCATTACTATTGTTCCTTTATATTCGATGCTGACGACGAACACCATATTTCTATCCTGCTATTTATTTCATCTTTATGCCTGCTGTCGCTGTGTTCTGCATTTTTCCTTATGCAGGTCACTATTTCTCTTTGTTATCATTCAAAGATGTATTGATTTTTATTATTTATACCATGACTATATCCTTTTATTTTAGCTTCTGAATTTTGATCTGAAATGTTCACTATATAATGTTTGATCAATGTGACTGATATTCACCAGTGACATAAGTGCATTGATAAGGAAGAAGATTGTTGAAATATTTGTAAAATAAAAGTATTTTGCCATTACTTTGCTCACTACATTTGTATATCAGATCGACGTTAATTTGGCTTTTTTCTTTTTTTTGCTTTTTTTCAGATACCAGTCGAGAACGATCAGAAGAGGAATATTTAGACGACTGAAGTAAAATAAAGTTAAGAATTGGCGTGTAAAATGCAATTCTTCAAATCAGAAGAAAGCCTCAGAAATATGGAAGCAGTCATTCACTGGAATCATTTTATCATTTTCCCCATGAAACTAAAGCAGTTCCGTAAAAAAAATTCCACATTAATTATGTATCCTTGGCAAACCAGTTTACTGAAAAATACATTTAAATAAAAGGTTCTTTAAATTAATTGTTTTGCCTCTTCTTTATTGAATGTATTTCTACATAGAGATTCTTATGTTTTGAAGCAACACTTTACTGTTATAAAATGCTATTATGCACTTAAAAGCATCTCCGAAATTTTACACTTTCCTGTGTTATAATATTAGTATTGATTGATACATTTTTTACGGCTTATCAACCCTTTGCAGGTTTTCATTTATTTACACTGTTCGGATTGTTGTCCTCATCTTTATTGCCATGTTCACGGCGTTTCGGCCGTTGTACGCTCCGGCCTTCTTCAGGTGATTGGAATTTCGGACTGAACCCTTTATTTCGTCCACCGGAGTAGATTGTTCTTGCTCCACGTGCCATGGCTCTTCCGGGTGTCTCAGTTATCTCCCTTTAATTCAGCTCTCCAAGTTTTTTTGTTCACCAGTGCCGTAGCCAGGTATTGAACTCACAACTCTTTGAATCAAGTCGTTGGATCCGACCAACGCTTTTTTATTAATAATTATTTTTAATTTAATTTTATTTATTTATTTTTATTTTTTTTTCTTTCTTTTCTTGCTAAAAACTAACGCCTGCTAACCTCTTTTTCCCCTTGTCCAATTTTGTTTGTTTTTAATATAGACCACTGGGAATATAATCTGTTAGCCCACTTAATAGCCAATGTTTGAGATTTTCAGTTTATTTCTATCGTCAACTGCCTCCTTAGAAACTAACGATCTCAACGGGAATTAGAACTCGGTTCTCCGATTAACAATTACGAAACATTATCCATAACACCATCCGCTATTCTCTAGTGGCCCCTATTCCCAAATGATCACCTATTTAGATACTGATCAGGCTCGACGTTGCTTGACGGAATATGTATCTTTCTGTGTGTATATACGGACGCACGCCAATCAGCTATTATGCTGACCTCCAGGAAAGTGACTCGTTGCGCTTTCTTGGGCTAATGTTCTCGGCTGACAATGAAATAGAAAGACATAGAAAGAATTGAGTCCATTGCTAGGTCAGCTGATAAGTTGGTTCACTGGGTCATGCGAGACAATTTTTCCATGCTTAAAATAATACTGCCACATATGGTTCGGTGCTCTTGCTCTTTATCTAGAGCTCTTTGTTAAAATCCAAAACGTCAGCAATATTATTAGCCCTATTCTGGCGTATCTGCTTCAGTCACTTTCCCATCGTTGTAAGGTTGCCTCACTTTGCTTGTTCTATAAATACTTTCATGGTAATTGTTCGGATGAGTTCATCGCTATGGTGACTAGACTCTTTGAATTTAAGCGCAGTACTAGACTAGAGACGAGGTCTCACAAATTTATAGTTGGTTTTGGCTGGATGCAACCGTCAGATTCTATACTGACAGATTCTTTCCTCGCATTTCTCACTTGTGGAACTCCCTTCTGGCTCCACGCTTTCCGGCCAACTTTAATCTTCAAAAATGTAAATGCAACGTCAATCGCTATCTATTGTCCTCCTGTTTATCCTTCTTTTGTTCTCGCTCCTTAGCAATGTTTGTTTCTAACTCTTCCACACTCAGTAACCCCCTTGCGCCCCCCCCCCCCGTGGCTTTACTGCTTTACATGGGGTAAACTGGATTGAAAAAATTAATTAACTAATATATATATATATAATGGAAACAGGAGATAGAACATTTATACACATAGACAATGTGTGAACATATAAATCAATACTGCATGGTGGCAGTTTTATACTTCAAGGCGATCTTCAGACCAGCTATATGATGATCAATAATTAACAAACACCAAATACAACTTATTTAGTAATAATTCGATGTATATCCCCGTCATGTTTAAAACATAATATAAAAAAAAATTATTTGACATGTTTCACTAGTTTTTCGGCGTCATTAGAAAAAAAAATCTACCTTACCGAAACCAAATATTTTACGTTAAGTGTATAAACGTTTGTTAAAACTGCATCAGAAATTAGATTTTAACTAATCACTTATTTATGGTTTAAATATTCCACGTTATTTCAGTACTGATTTAATAAGGCATCATTGCTTTATCTATATACTTCTAACATTCCTGTGTTTTCATACAAATACGAAAGAATATATTTGCGTGTTTTTCTATTTATTCTTTTCTTAAAGAGGATTTGCCTGGAAAATGAAACAGATATCGCTTATGTTTTAGTGTTAGCATGCGTATGCGCGCGAATATGCATGTATCTGTTAATTCTAGGCTACTATCCCCCTCCTCCTCCCGCAAACATGTGTTTGTTTAACATATACTAAAAATGATCAGAAGCATCCGATCTAACCTGACTATATTTAGTGACTTTATGAGCGAGACAAAGGATTATGACAGCGATATTCATGAATAGAATGACTTCAAGAAAGTACTGCTCTAATCCTACAAAGATTTGTGTGGAATAAAAATGGTTGGTGCAAAATTGGAATTTCCTGTAACAGAAAACTATTGCGAGAACACCAGTTTCTTTTTTTATTTTGATAAATGTTGTGAGAATGAAGTACAGTCTTTCAATCTGAGCACCAAAACGGTGTTTGCCTATCAGAGAATTATATTATATATGAAAATTTAATCCTTAAGAGATGAAACCGTTAATACATTTTGAAAGTTTTCTTAGATGTGACTAAAATGATTTTATCAAACAAAGTAAGACACAAACATCAGACCCTTGATTTTCTATATGCATCAAAGCTAATCTCGGTCGTGAGTTTCAACACATATTTTTAATACAGTATGATTCGACGCAAGGACTTTTAATCCGTATCCATCAGTTTAAAGTGATGCCATTTGAAATCAAGAGAATACAAACTACACAAAATGGTCACAATATACAGGAAAAACTAACATCAGGAGTGTATGGGTTAAAAAGGACTTTAAATATGTATGGTATATCAGTGTTAACTACAAGCATTACGAAGTACCCCAGTCTCCTTTTACATATGGAGTATTTTGTTCTTGGAGAAAGCATTAATAATTCTTAAGAATTAATGTCTATTGACTACATCTTTCGAAATAATACAATTGGTTCAGTGTAAATTACGAATCGATTTCTATGCAATATCCTTCGGTACGGATAGCAGAATGAGAACAATTTATTTCCATGTTTCAATCATTTAGGAATTTCGAAATTTCTAAACAAGTTAGTAATTGCAAGAAACACACGAAGACCGATATGATTTCGAATGAATCTCTTTATAATAATGTTAATTCCTCAATACAAACTCATGACAAAATTTAACCATATTGTTATGAAGTAGAGTAATCTCTGGAATAGATGTTGTCAGATTGTAGCTCGACTGGCATTTGCTGTGGTGTACTGCTTTTATAAGAGTATCTCATTTACATACAATACTACACATTCCTACGCTGAAATGGCCTTATGCCTTTCGTTGATCTTTGACTTAATTATTCTTGGGAATCTAAACTGTCTTTCTTGGTGTTTATCCTGCTTTCTTCTTATAGGTGACCTAGGTCTGAGTTCATTTTCCTCATCCGACTCATCGTCAGATTTCTGGACATTATCATCCATAGATTGTTTAGTTTCACTACTGGATACATTAGCGCCCTCCTCCCCCTTCATGTTCTTCACCTTCAGATTCTTTGTCCATATCTATATCCTCCGGTTCCATTCTGCTTCTGAATTGATCCACACGGGCCAGGACATTTTATCCATTTTTCGTTAGTATTACTGTGTTGTGTCCTCTGTACTACAAAGTTCGCTTTCTCTGGATTAGATTCTTTGTCTTTTTATACCAGACACTTTCACTTGTTGAAAGTGACATTGTTAGGGGAGCTCTAGTCTGTCAACCCATTAATGCGGAGGGACTTTGTAGTCTACTGGCATGTGGAATTCTCCTACAGCTTAACGGCAATCTTGGTAAATAACTTTCTATATTACTATTAGATGGCCAAAATTCCTTTAGTCCCATTTTTACAGTTTGCGCCAATCTTAAGCGATTCTATTCGATTGTGGATGGTAGGGCGGTGTTTTATATTGGATGCATCCAATACGTTTTAGACACGAACACAGACGTTCCTCGCAAATTTCTGGCACGTTACTGCGAAACAAAATATTAGGCACCACCCCATCACTTGAACATATTGTCCTTAATATTTGTTTTACAATGCTGGCTTTTCTGTATCCTTGGGTTCCATTCTGCTTCTGAATTGATCCAGACTCTTAATTACATCAGGCCATCCTGAAAATGAATCCACGAAAATTAAAAATAGCCCATGCCTTTAATATGGTCACGATCCATGTGTACTCGAGCCCATGGTTTTTTGGGGGTTTTTTTTAGGCCACGATTGAATTTTATTTTTGCTGAAAGTTGTTTTTCAGCACATTTGGGGCATATTTTACATAGTTTTCTACATCTCTAGAATATACTGACCACCACGCTTCTAATTTTAATCTAATTTGTGTTGCTGTTATACCACAATGTCCATCATCGTGTACACATTTAGTATTTATTTTCTTAAACTTTGTGATGGTACTATAATTTTTCCATTGTATAGTATGCTTTTCTCTACAGCTAACTTATGCCTTGATTCTTTGTAGTGTCTTTCTGCCATTGAAATCCTTTTTTTATCAAAGATTTTTGCAGTCGGTTTTCTTATTAGTGCCTTTTTTAAGCTTTCAAAAGCTATATTTCGCCTTTGAGTCCATTTAAATGTTGTATTCTTTTTCTGTAATTCTGCAAATGGTTCTATTATGTCACTGTATCTAGGTAGGAAAAAATTGGTCAATCCCAAAAAGGATTATAATTCTTTTTTATTTTTTGGTATAGATACTTCCGATATTTTATTTATCAGTTTATTGTCTGGTGAAATTCCTTCTTTAGATTTTTGGTATCCCAAATACGATATTTTGTCACAATTTAACTCACATTTATCGTTATTTATCGTCATACCAGCATTTTTTAATTTGTTTAAAACTTGTTCAGTTTTTTTAATTCCTCTTTACTGTAATCATCTATGCCTATATGATTATATCTTTTACCCACCCCGATAAAATTTTTTCAGTTGCCTTTTGAAAAATGAGGCTTGTAGTCTTAACTTCAAAATGGAAGACAAGTCCATTTTAGTAAGCTTATCGGAGTATTAATTGTAGTGACTTCTTTAAATATTTTGTCAATTCGTATTTGGTAATATGCTGATTTCGGGTCATTCTTGGTAAAGCATTTAACTCCTGCTAATTCATGACTTGCCATTTTTATGTTACGTAAGGGAAATGAATCAGAGCTTATCTGATGATTCACACCTACTTTGTAATCCCCGAATATCCTCAAATTGCCATTGGGCTTTCGTATCACAATTGGTGAAGCCCAACTGCTAGAACCTTGGGTAACATTCTCCAATTAGCTTTGTTCTACCATTTTATTTAGTTTTGCAACTACCATAGGTAGAATGTAAATAGGTATTTTTCAAAATTCAAAATAGATTGGGTGATTATTTTCTTTTAGACAAATACTTTCAATAGTCCTATGTTAGGTTCTCCTGACTTTATACAGTTTATTAATTTCATTGTATCCACTTTTAAAATGTCTATTCACAGGAGTCCATGATTTTATAACAGTGACGGGAATAATCTCAAAACGGTTTTTTGTCTCCAAAGTTCCTTCAAAGAGGCCTACAGTTTTGATGACAGATCTATAAAATTGTTTTAAATTAAGATTACTTTTCCTTAATTTGGGTTTACCCATTTTCCCCAGAAATTCCTTGGGATCAAAGTAACATCATTCCCCGTGTCAACCTGCATGGGAAAAGTTATGCCATTCAATTTTACTGTCTCTCTACTTCAGTATTTTAAGTATGAGGGTTTATATTATCTACCATTTCTATTCTATTTTTGTATTTGCACATAAATTGAAAATGTTTGTTTTTATAGTTTAAACATAATTTTCCTAGGGCTGGCCATTTGTTTTTGTTTCTTTCATGTTTTGTCACAATATTTGCACTTAATTAGGATTTCAGTTGTGTTGTATGCTTCCACATTGTTTTAGAATTCTACACTTGCTTCTAAATTCATATCATCTGCTTGTAGCCATTCTAGGATCTTGTATGTAGCGCCATACATGCCTTCAATTAATCTTTGAAGGATCAATAGAAATTTCTCTCGAACCCAGTTTTTCAAATTCGACATATCTTGATGTTTCTTTCAATCTGTATAAATATTGCATTACGGTTTCATTTGGGTTCTGTCTATTTTCCAGAATTTTGTTCTCTCTGCAATAACCAGCTTTTTTCTATTTTATTTATTTATTATTTTTTTTGGTTGCATGTTTCTTTTTATAACAGTTGAAATTTCTTCATATGTTAAGTCTTCCAGTATTTTGGGGTACACCATAATGGATATTTTCTTTATAGCCTCACATCCTGCCAAAGCCAAAAAGAAATCAGTAATTTCATTCTCCAGAGGCTTTCTTGTCTTTTAATTTCTTTACCCTAGCCAATGCTATGAAACATCTAATCCACGTTTCTACGTGCTCCGGTTCATCCAATGCAGTTAGGTTTCCTATCGGCGACGCCATATTGTTATGAAGTAGAGTAATCTCTGGAATAGACGTTGTCAGGTCAACAGATCATAGCTTGTCTGGCATTTGCTGTGGTGTTCTGCTTTTATCGCAGCATCTCATTTACATACAATGTTACACATATATTAATAACTTTTTATATATGTGTTATATATCCTATAAATAATATAGGTTTATATTTGCACACAGATATTATTTTTATAATATGTTTATAACTAGTTAAAAGTATAACCGACAGGATGACGGTACTGTTTGCTGTGGGTCTCAAAAGTCGTGGTTACTACTGTTGTTTGGAAGTATGAATTAAAATTAGTAGTGTAAAAGTAATTCGTATTGGTTATAGTAGCAGCTTCTTGATTCATGTTGTCTCTTTACACGGCGTTCTGAAGCCGAACAATTTGAGCCGTAGTTATGGTTGGCTGTTTCTGCAGTGACTAATACAGTCTTTTGAGTAGAAACACATTATCCAAGATCCGCCTTTTCGAAATAATAACTTTTACCTTTTAAAAAATATAAGAGAACCGGAAAAACGTGTAAATAATAAAATAGGCGTTGACGAAAATTTAAGTCATCATGAAAGAAAATAAACAGGGTAAATAAAAACAAAGTGCGTAATGATATTTGAAACGGTCTCAAGGCTTGGTCAATGGAAGCAGATATCTTGAAATGTGCCTATAACCTGTACCAGCTGAACAGGGCGAGAAAGTTTGACTATTTCAATGATTAAACATTAAAAATGTTATTATATGAAACTGTATGCCTGTGATAAATATTACGTGTTAAGAACTGAAACATTTTCATATAAAAAAACCTACTGAAGGTTTAATGACACAAATTTCACGAAGATTTCTTACTTTTTTAATGACCTATAATTTTCTTCACTGTTTGAAGACCGGATGTAGAATTTTTTTAAAAATTATAAAAGCGTCATATCAAAGCTATATAAAACTATATCTATAAAATTGTGGCTAAAATACTGTAATGACGTTCAGCTTGAAATGCTGCTGAAGGCAATTTTCAAACCTGCTAAATTTTCCCGAACCCTCTTAATGCAGTACATTTAAATAATTTGAATACTGGCGCTCAATATTTCACCCTAAGCAAGACAAAGCCGTAAGGGGTTATTGAGTGTAAGAGAATAGGAAAACATTAAGGTGGGAGAACAATAAAAGAACAGAAATTAAGAAGATAACGATTGACTTTGCATTTATATTTTTGAAAATCAAAGTTGAGTGGAAAGCAGAAGCCGGAAAAGAGTTCCAGAAGAAATGCAATAGGAAAAACTGTTAGCGGAGAACTTGCAGATACATTTAGCCATTTCAACTGTAAAATGACGAGACCTTGCCGAAATAGATTGACAGTATGTTACGCTAGCACATACGCACTTTCTGTTCTTTATTGGATCAACTTTTAACAGCAATTTATTGTTTTTATGCCTTAGTTAACAATTTTAGCACAAAAATTGATAAGCACTTCATGAATACATCAATGATTTACTTAAAAAACACTAACAAGAAATATTAATACAAGAGGTATTTAGCAATTCAACAGATTGTATATATATAAATAATATATATATATATGTATAAATAATATATATATATGTATATTTAAAGACATTTATGATATGTTTAACGTTCTTTTTATAGATACAAGTATTTAAGCAAATGCTCAGTTTTATAATAAACAGTATTAAATAACATTTACTGGCCTGAATGTCCGAGAAATTTTAATAGAAAATTTTCGTTCTCCGACAGGAATCGAACCTGCATCCTATACGGAACCGTCATTACGCGTGCCGTGCCTTAACCGTTCGGCCACGAAATGACGGTTCCGTATAGGATACAGGCACGATTCCTGTCGGAGAAAGAAAATTTCTCGGCCATTCAGGCCGGTAAATGTTATTTGAAACTGTTTATTATAAAACAGAGCATTTACTTAAATACTTGTATCTATAAAAAGAACGTTAAACATATCATAAATGTCTTTAAATAAATTTTTGGACATTGTCCAACTCAAATATATATATATATATATATATATATATATATATATATATATATATAAATAAATAAATAATATATATATATATATATAAATAATATATATGTATATATATATAAATAATATATATATATAAATAATATATATATATAAATAATATATATATATATATAAATAATATATATATATATAAATAATATATATATATATAAATAATATATATATATATAAATAATATATATATATAAATAATATATATATATATAATATATATATATATAAATAATATATATATATATATATAATATATATATATATATAATATATATATATATAAATAATATATATATATGAATAATATATATATGTATATAAAAATATATATATATATATAAACAATATATATATATAAATAATATAGATATGTATATATATAAAAATTATATATATGTATGTAAAAAATATATATATATATAAATAATATATATATGTAAGTAATATATATATATATATGAATAATATATATATATATATAAATTATATATATATATAAATAATATATATATATGAATAATATATATATATATAAATAATATATATATATATAAATAATATATATATATAAATAACATATATATATATAATTAATATATATATAAATAATATATATATATATGAATAATATATATATATGAATAATATATATATAAATAATAGTTAAGTCATACATTTTAGTTGCATCAAGGGTGGTCTTCAGTGATGCACTGTTCTCATCGCCGATTTCGGGTTTCGCATCATATCGGCTCCAACAGCAACCCCGACCTGATTCTAGGTGAAACAGGCCGCCTCCTTGAAAGCGTCGTGCTACGCACCGCGACATTGCAAAAAACAGTAATTTTCGATAGTAAGGCTGGACTTCGACCGTTCTTATTGACACATGTCAGTCAGCGTCAGCCAATGAAAACAGGGCTTTTCATACTCCTCCTCTATATAATGGTGTCTTATTACTACATCCGGTTTTTTTATTTCCGGAATCCCTTTTTTATTCGCGCTATTTCCTGGACTTCGTTTGTCAATTGTCAGACGATTTTGGACCGGTGAACCTGTTTTTTCTTGAAGAAGTTAATTGACTTTTTTCCGTTAAGCTAAGTTATTTGTTAAGTTTTTATTTTCATTTGTTTTATTTCTTTCCTTTAAATTCATTTTTGTTCTTGGCTTCGGCCAACATTTTTTATTTTTTAGTTCGGTAAGACAAAGTCTTACCGGCTTTTTATTTTCTGTTACATTTGAAGAAAAGAAAAAAGAAAAAGTTTTGTTTTTAATTTATCCTCCTTTTCGTTTTTTACCCTCCCCCGTTTTATTTAGCGACTTCGGTCGCAATCCTTTAATTTTTTAAGTTTCAGCTTTTGTTTTTAATTTATTTCTTTAGCGGCTTCGGCCGCAAACCTTTATTTTTTAGTTTGGTTTGACTTGTGTCAAACCAGACATTTTTATTTCTTTTCTTTTTCTTTCTGTCGTTTAATTGACGAAAAAAAGTAGGAGTTTTATTTATTGTTTTTTCTTTTATTTCGGCTGCCTTCGGGCGCCATTTTTTATTTTTTTTTAAAAAGTCTTACGAGACTATTTAGTTTCTAGTTTTTCTTTTCTTTTTCTAGAACTTTTAGTTTTCCAAGTTTATTTTATAGCCTTTGATTTAAAGTTTATTACTTTTGTGGTACTTTAACTTTAACTACTTTTGTTTTTGCTTTTTATTTTTATTTTTATTTTTCTCTCTCCCTATCTCAACTCCTCACAATTGGGCAAGTGTTTCTGCCTTAACTTTGAAATGGCCGACGAAATGAGTCGGTCAGGGGTCAAGAAAGACCTCTTTGGGGCGGCTGAGAAAGCCGACCCCCCGGATAAGGATAAAACCAAGTCTAAAAAACGGGGTAAGGTTTCCCCAAGCAAACCAGACAAGGCAAACGCAAGTGACAAGGAGGAGGCCATGCAGGTCTCCAACTCAAGTGAAAAGACACCGAAAGTGGCTCAGTCAAAGTCTACAGCCGAGGAATCGCCCTCTTGCTGGAAGTCCCCTCCGAGTTGTATTGTGAACATCGCGGAGTTCCTGGAAAAGGCAAAGGATTTTGCCCATCTTGTAAATAAAGATGGCATCCTAAAAGACGTCCAGGAACTTCAGAAGTTCGAACAAAGAATGGTGACCGTCTTCGCGGTTGACAGGCGTACGCGCAAAATCTGTCGATCCACGAAAGACACTGTGATCAAATCACTTATGTCCCTGGGGATAAAACCCCAAAGAGTAATCAAGGGAGTGAAATTCTTCATGTGGGACGTACTGCTGCCCACGCCGGAGGATTGCCTGGAGATGGCGAAAAGAGAATTGATAACGAAGGACCTGATTCTCCGTACCGAATACATGGGTAGGCGAAGGACCAGGGTGGCAGTATTTGAGGTTCCTCCTCAAATTTCCGGAGAGCTCCTGGCTGCATTCTTTATGCAGTACGGCCAAATTTTAGGGGCTCTCTCGGACAATCTGAACGGGGGGTGGACTTTTGACATCATGATTGATGAGGCGGCCTTCAAGTCCATCCCCAACTGTCTGGATTTTGGCAACCGGAGATTGCCAGTCATTGTGACTGGCAGAAAACCAGTATGCTGGAGGTGCGGAGTGACTGGTCATCTCTCCTCCTCCTGCCCAGGGAAGAAGGCCCCTGGAGCTCCGGTTGCTGGCGACCCAAATTCCCCTTTGGCCGACACTGAAAAAACCGCGGCGCCTGTAATGGGCCTACCTACTAAGCGGACCGGTGTGGAAAATCCCTCGGTTGGGTCTTTGCCCTCATTGCCCCTCAAACCAACGCCTTCCACAAGTGTGGATAAGGAGAAGGATGAGGGGGGATGGCGTGTAGTAGGTAGGGCCAAAGGGAAGGTCCAGACAGCGGGACCTCTGTCTCAGCATGACTCCGGGGACAAAACCACCTACAGCCCCATTCCCTCTACCAGCTCGGAGGGCGACGCCTCGGCCTCTTATGAGAAGACTGCGACTCCTGCCCAGAAACTTAACGAGCCAAGCTGGCAAAAGATCTTGGACCTCAAGAAATTGAAACAGAAGTTGGAAGATAAAAAGGCAAAGAAACAGAAGCCGCTGGGGGTTCCCTGCCCCTCATCCTCTGCCCCGTCTTCCCCTCCATCATTTGCTAAACCTCCAGCGCCAAAATCACTATCCAATTCTCCAGCAAAACACAAAAAACCAGTTTCAAACAAACCTTCCCCCATCAAGACCCCATCTGGAATGACTCCATCTCACACACCAGCCTGCACACCTACCCCAACACCTATCCAGACACCACATAAAAAGAGAAATAGAAGTCCAGATGCTCAGGTCGTGGGGGAAAAGGGGAAGAAAAAGCTGAAGCCTCCATACAACTTAGGGGAAGACGTCTGCCGCGTATCCCGGGTCCATGTGGAGAACGTTTTGGGGATAACAAAGAACCCCAGGCCCTTAAAGGTCCTTTTCAACTTTCAGAAGTTGAGTGGGCTAGATATTGAGGACCCTAAAAATTTCAAAAAGGCCAAAAGACTCCTAACAGTTGTGCGTTCGGGCCCGGGTACGCGGGAGATTTGGGGCATGATTGAGGAGGCAAACTCATCTTTGAAATTAGTGCCCCCAGCGGCGGTTTTTGAGCCCAATCTGGATCCGTCTAAATCGTGCAGAGGGAGGGTCCCGGTTTTTGTTCACCCTTCCCTGTATAGGGCTCTGAAGTTAACGTTTCCAGCGGACATCGGTGGCCTGTCTCATGGTGATACCGTCGAAAATGAGATGGCATCAGGTTCAATGGGACAGGCTGTCGGTGTCCTCACCCCAGCAATGTTCTACTCGGATGGGCGACCCTAGTCGATTTGATAATGGCACTCTGGTTAGCTAGTGTGAATGTCCGAGGCCTGAGGTCGGAGTCTCGAAGGGTGAGACTCGTTCGCGACCTTCAGAGCCTCGGGGTGAATATATGTTGTGTACAAGAGACCCGTTTTTCTTCTCGCGATTATGAAGGCATTCTGTCTAAGGAGTTTACTCTTTATTCAGCATGCTTTGATGGACGCTCGAGGGGTGTCTCTTGGCTGGTGAGCAAGTCTTTGAAGGCTGCGTGTGCTCTTGTCTTCGCAGATCCGGCGGGCAGGCTTTG
The DNA here is from genome assembly GCA_964036315.1 of Acanthosepion esculentum. Lineage (NCBI taxonomy): Eukaryota > Metazoa > Mollusca > Cephalopoda > Sepiida > Sepiidae > Acanthosepion > Acanthosepion esculentum. Next base: position 42,881,079 of record OZ038507.1, on the reverse strand, counting down.
CGTGCTGGATGCTACCATAAAAGATAAGGCTTTGCGTCTCATTGGGGTTTATGGGCCCAATATCCAGGCTGAGCGACTTGCTTTGTTTCGGCAGATCGAGCCGTTTATGACGACATCACGTCGGTTAATTTTAGCGGGGGATTGGAATGCCGTCCTTGACCCCGATATAGATCGTATAGGGTCCAAATATAAAGCGGGTACTAAAAACTGGGGAGTGGAACATTTTCGGGGCTTTGTCGATGGGTTTGATCTCATCGACAAGTACCGGAATGAACACCCTCAGCGGGTAGTGTGGACTTGGACAAATAGTGGCAGCTCGGCTGTAGGTGTGCTTGCGAGCTACCTCGACCGAGTTTTAGTTAGGAGAGTCGATGTAGGGCTCTTAGAGTGTCCAAGTTTTCATTATATAGTTTATTCGGATCATAGGCTTGTCCGGGTCCGTGTAAACTTAGATAAGCCTAATGTTAGGATAACTGGCTACTGGAAATTCAACTGCTCGTTATTTGGCGAGCAGCATTTCCGGGACCAGTTTTTACTAACCTTACAAAGGGAACTGACGGGGGCTGTGGTGGGAAATGCCTGGTGGGACAAACTTAAATCTAAAATTCGAACGTTTGCTGCCGATTTTAGTCGTCGACTCAATGTAGATAGATTAGCGGCGCAAACGGCTTTAGAACAAAGAGTTGATCGGGCTGTGAAATCCCGTGATAGTGGGGAAGTAGTCCTAGCTAAGGCAGAGTTGTCCTCCTTGCTTAGCAAGAAGGATCAAGCTCTGGTAGTTAGGGCTAGGTTAAAAAGAATGTCCTCTGAGGCGACGAATATGGGCGCGGAACTGCGTGCAGAGGAAAGTAGGAATGCTTCAAGACGGCATATCGCGAGCGTCACATTGCCGGATGGGCGGACAGTGACTACAAACTCGGGCATATGCGAGGCTTTTCGGGATTACTTTCGGGAGCTTTTTACCAGGGAGCCCGGTCTGAGCTCTGCTCGGTTCGACACCTATTTAGCTGACTTTCCCTGCCTTGAGGCAGCTGAAGCGGCTGGGTGCGAGGGTCCCATCACTGAGTCGGAAATCTGGGAAGCGCTGAAACAGGTTGGCCTGGATAAATCTCCGGGATTAGATGGTCTTCCTTACGAAGTTTACTTGAGGCAGTCGCCCGTTTTTGTTCCTTTGCTGCAGCTGGTCTTCAACAACTGGATGAAGCAGGGGTCTATACCTCAACGCTTCACCAGGGGTGTGATCAAGTTGGTGCGTAAGGGCAAAAGCGGTGGGGATGGGATAGGTAACTTTCGCCCTTTAACTATGTTAAATACAGAGTTAAAGATTTTGGCTAAGGTCTTGGCTAACCGTTTGCAGCTTGTCCTGTCTAGTCTGATTGGCTCCGAGCAGACTTGTTCTGTGAAGGGCCGGACTATTCAGGACAACCTTCATATGGTGCGCCTGATCATCGAGAAAGTCGACAGTGAAGCCGCGCTGATCAATTTAGATCAGTCCAAGGCCTTTGATAGGGTTGACCATCGATTCTTGGAGGCTGTTCTTTCGGCTGCCGGTTTCGGGCCGTACTTTCGCTCCTGGATCCGGCTCATGTATGCGACTCCCGGTGCGCTGGTAGAAGTGAACGGGGTAAGATCGGAACCTTTCGTATTGTCTCGATCTATTCGTCAGGGTTGTCCGCTGTCGCCTATGCTTTACGTTCTTGCGTTGGAACCTTTCCTTCGCAAGTTAAAGGCGAATCCGGTCCTACGCGGAATCTCTTTACCTGGTGCTACCACCTCGGCCAGGTATTCTGCCTATGCTGACGACGTTTCGGTTCTTGTGTCGAGCAGAGCCGAGATTAACGAAGTCAGCAGAGAAATCGGTGGGTATGAGATGGTGACAGGGGCCAAGATCAACCGCGATAAGTCTGTTGGCTTGCGGTTGGGTGCGTGGAAGGGGGTTTCTCTTCCCGGACCATTCAGCTGGACGGATGGGCCGATCAAGATACTCGGCGTCTGGTTCGGTCCTGATATCCAGTTGGATATGAATTGGTCGGAGGTACGAGAGAAGGCCGAGAGCGCAATTAATTTGTGGTCTCGGAGGAGGCTTTCCTTGAAGGGGAGGGCGGAGGTATGTGTTTCACATATCTACCCGATTCTCCTTTACCGACTCTCGGTACTTCCACTTCCGTCTGCCACAGTGCTTTCATTAGTACAGCTCTTGTTCTCTTTCTTGTGGAGAGGCAGAGCTCCTAGGGTATGTCGGGAGATCTGTTGCCTTCATCCTACTGAAGGCGGTCTAGGTATGCCTAGCATTGAGATTCGTCTCGATATGCTTCGCATCGGGTTCCTGGATCGTTTGTGTCGCGATTCGGATGACGGGGGCGCCTTCTGGAAGGAAGACGCCCGTAGATCCTTCCCATCCTTGAGAAGTGTGCACTCGGCCGAGGAGGAGGCTGGCCGTTTGCCTCGTGCCGAGTGCTCCTTCTACCGTGAATGTCGTCTGGCTCTGAAACACCTCTTACGGGCGACGGTTGGCCTCCCCAACGTCCAGGCGTTGTCTCGTAGGGCATTATATCGGGTGGTAGTCAGGGGGTCCGTTCATGATGATTTGATTGACGAGCTCGGTCTTACGAAGCAGGAGGCTCGCTCAATCTGGCCTTGGGCTTCCGGGTTGAAATGTCTCAACAACGATGAGGCATCCCTCACCTGGCTGGTGATACGTGGGGCCCTCTGGGTCGGCAAAAGACTTTGCACAGCGGGTTTGGAGAAATATCCAAACTGCCGACGTTGTGAGGGGGAAGTCGAGACCCTTGGTCACGCCTTCTTTCATTGCAAGTCGGTAGCACCATTGTGTAGGTTTGTTGAAGGTCTCATGGTTCGCATGTTGCAGGGAAAGTTTTTCGTCCTTGAGGCCGCTTCTGTTTGTAGCAATGTGGCCCCGCCGCTAACGGAGTCTGAACGCTATGTGTTCCACTGCTTGCTAGGAGTTATGAGAGTCGTGATTTGGGTGACGCGTCAGAAGGGATTCTATGAAGGTGAGAAGTTCACTTCTTCCCTACTAATCTTGTACTTTAAGCATCAGCTTAAAGTCAAGATTAGGACGGAAAGGCGGCGACTCCCTTCATCAGAATTCGCCAAAAGGTGGGTAAATCTTGCGCGAATGTGTAGAGTGAGAGGAGCTGACTTGGAGTGGCACTTGGACCTCGGCTAGGTGCAGGATTTCGTCCCTCTAGGGTTTAACAGACGCAACCCGTCCCGATATTAGACTAGTATAGGTTTATTTTGAATTTTTAGTTTCTCGTTTCTGGTTAACTTAGCTAGAGTATGTATGCTCATTAGCCCCCCTTTTATTTCTGTCCCTATTTTTTCTTTAGTTTAATTCCCCATCCCCTCCCTCGTTAGGTGGCCAGTGACGTCAGTTCTCTGGTAGTTGCGAGATGACTTTCGTTTCGTGCGTGTGTTTCTTTTTTTTTCGTATTTGTTATTGTGTCTGAATGAGTGTGTGTCTGTGTGAGTGATTTTGGATGGATGACTGTTTTTCATACTTTTATAATCTCGCAATTTTTTCGTCCAGTTAACTGATGTTACTGCCACATTTAGGTACTGTGGGGGGTTTTATTACTAATCTTATTTTGTTTTGTTTTCTTGTAAATAGTTCATTTGTTTTTGTAAATATACATTGGGGTTTTTTAAATTGTTATTCCCCCCCCCACTGACTTTGAATTGTACATATGGGGACTAGTTAGATTTTCATAGAGAATTTGTGGAATTATGGTGGATGTAGTAAGAAAGGTATGGAAGAATGTGTTGTTTTGGTGGTAGGACTATTGTTGGTATGTTTGGGTCAGTGGTTGCGACTAGCTAAGTTTTTAGTTTAAGACAGATGATGACCGTCCTTCCCCATCCCCCTTTTTAGGCCTTGTGCCACATTTTGTATGTGTTTTTCAATATATGCAAATAAATACCTTTTTTATTTCCGGAATCCCTTTTTTATTCGCGCTATTTCCTGGACTTCGTTTGTCAATTGTCAGACGATTTTGGACCGGTGAACCTGTTTTTTCTTGAAGAAGTTAATTGACTTTTTTCCGTTAAGCTAAGTTATTTGTTAAGTTTTTATTTTCATTTGTTTTATTTCTTTCCTTTAAATTCATTTTTGTTCTTGGCTTCGGCCAACATTTTTTATTTTTTAGTTCGGTAAGACAAAGTCTTACCGGCTTTTTATTTTCTGTTGTTACATTTGAAGAAAAGAAAAAAGAAAAAGTTTTGTTTTAATTTATCCTCCTTTTCGTTTTTTTTTTACCCTCCCCCGTTTTATTTAGCGACTTCGGTCGCAATCCTTTAATTTTTTAAGTTTCAGCTTTTGTTTTTAATTTATTTCTTTAGCGGCTTCGGCCGCAAACCTTTATTTTTTTTTAGTTTGGTTTGACTAGTGTCAAACCAGACATTTTTATTTCTTTCTTTTTTCTTTCTGTCGTTTAATTGACGAAAAAAAGTAGGAGTTTTATTTATTGTTTTTTCTTTTATTTCGGCTGCCTTCGGGCGCCATTTTTATTTTATTTTTTTTAAAGTCTTACGAGACTATTTAGTTTCTAGTTTTTCTTTTCTTTTTCTAGAACTTTTAGTTTTCCAAGTTTATTTTATAGCCTTTGATTTAAAGTTTATTACTTTTGTGGTACTTTAACTTTAACTACTTTTGTTTTTGCTTTTTATTTTTATTTTTATTTTTCTCTCTCCCTATCTCAACTCCTCACAATTGGGCAAGTGTTTCTGCCTTAACTTTGAAATGGCCGACGAAATGAGTCGGTCAGGGGTCAAGAAAGACCTCTTTGGGGCGGCTGAGAAAGCCGACCCCCCGGATAAGGATAAAACCAAGTCTAAAAAACGGGGTAAGGTTTCCCCAAGCAAACCAGACAAGGCAAACGCAAGTGACAAGGAGGAGGCCATGCAGGTCTCCAACTCAAGTGAAAAGACGCCGAAAGTGGCTCAGTCAAAGTCTACAGCCGAGGAATCGCCCTCTTGCTGGAAGTCCCCTCCGAGTTGTATTGTGAACATCGCGGAGTTCCTGGAAAAGGCAAAGGATTTTGCCCATCTTGTAAATAAAGATGGCATCCTAAAAGACGTCCAGGAACTTCAGAAGTTCGAACAAAGAATGGTGACCGTCTTCGCGGTTGACAGGCGTACGCGCAAAATCTGTCGATCCACGAAAGACACTGTGATCAAATCACTTATGTCCCTGGGGATAAAACCCCAAAGAGTAATCAAGGGAGTGAAATTCTTCATGTGGGACGTACTGCTGCCCACGCCGGAGGATTGCCTGGAGATGGCGAAAAGAGAATTGATAACGAAGGACCTGATTCTCCGTACCGAATACATGGGTAGGCGAAGGACCAGGGTGGCAGTATTTGAGGTTCCTCCTCAAATTTCCGGAGAGCTCCTGGCTGCATTCTTTATGCAGTACGGCCAAATTTTAGGGGCTCTCTCGGACAATCTGAACGGGGGGTGGACTTTTGACATCATGATTGATGAGGCGGCCTTCAAGTCCATCCCCAACTGTCTGGATTTTGGCAACCGGAGATTGCCAGTCATTGTGACTGGCAGAAAACCAGTATGCTGGAGGTGCGGAGTGACTGGTCATCTCTCCTCCTCCTGCCCAGGGAAGAAGGCCCCTGGAGCTCCGGTTGCTGGCGACCCAAATTCCCCTTTGGCCGACACTGAAAAAACCGCGGCGCCTGTAATGGGCCTACCTACTAAGCGGACCGGTGTGGAAAATCCCTCGGTTGGGTCTTTGCCCTCATTGCCCCTCAAACCAACGCCTTCCACAAGTGTGGATAAGGAGAAGGATGAGGGGGGATGGCGTGTAGTAGGTAGGGCCAAAGGGAAGGTCCAGACAGCGGGACCTCTGTCTCAGCATGACTCCGGGGACAAAACCACCTACAGCCCCATTCCCTCTACCAGCTCGGAGGGCGACGCCTCGGCCTCTTATGAGAAGACTGCGACTCCTGCCCAGAAACTTAACGAGCCAAGCTGGCAAAAGATCTTGGACCTCAAGAAATTGAAACAGAAGTTGGAAGATAAAAAGGCAAAGAAACAGAAGCCGCTGGGGGTTCCCTGCCCCTCATCCTCTGCCCCGTCTTCCCCTCCATCATTTGCTAAACCTCCAGCGCCAAAATCACTATCCAATTCTCCAGCAAAACACAAAAAACCAGTTTCAAACAAACCTTCCCCCATCAAGACCCCATCTGGAATGACTCCATCTCACACACCAGCCTGCACACCTACCCCAACACCTATCCAGACACCACATAAAAAGAGAAATAGAAGTCCAGATGCTCAGGTCGTGGGGGAAAAGGGGAAGAAAAAGCTGAAGCCTCCATACAACTTAGGGGAAGACGTCTGCCGCGTATCCCGGGTCCATGTGGAGAACGTTTTGGGGATAACAAAGAACCCCAGGCCCTTAAAGGTCCTTTTCAACTTTCAGAAGTTGAGTGGGTTGGATATTGAGGACCCGAAAAATTTCAAAAAGGCCAAAAGACTCCTAACAGTTGTGCGTTCGGGCCCGGGTACGCGGGAGATTTGGGGCATGATTGAGGAGGCAAACTCATCTTTGAAATTAGTGCCCCCAGCGGCGGTTTTTGAGCCCAATCTGGATCCGTCTAAATCGTGCAGAGGGAGGGTCCCGGTTTTTGTTCACCCTTCCCTGTATAGGGCTCTGAAGTTAACGTTTCCAGCGGACATCGGTGGCCTGTCTCATGGTGATGCCGTCGAAAATGAGATGGCATCAGGTTCAATGGGACAGGCTGTCGGTGTCCTCACCCCAGCAATGTTCTACTCGGATGGGCGACCCTAGTCGATTTGATAATGGCACTCTGGTTAGCTAGTGTGAATGTCCGAGGCCTGAGGTCGGAGTCTCGAAGGGTGAGACTCGTTCGCGACCTTCAGAGCCTCGGGGTGAATATATGTTGTGTACAAGAGACCCGTTTTTCTTCTCGCGATTATGAAGGCATTCTGTCTAAGGAGTTTACTCTTTATTCAGCATGCTTTGATGGACGCTCGAGGGGTGTCTCTTGGCTGGTGAGCAAGTCTTTGAAGGCTGCGTGTGCTCTTGTCTTCGCAGATCCGGCGGGCAGGCTTTGCGTGCTGGATGCTACCATAAAAGATAAGGCTTTGCGTCTCATTGGGGTTTATGGGCCCAATATCCAGGCTGAGCGACTTGCTTTGTTTCGGCAGATCGAGCCGTTTATGACGACATCACGTCGGTTAATTTTAGCGGGGGATTGGAATGCCGTCCTTGACCCCGATATAGATCGTATAGGGTCCAAATATAAAGCGGGTACTAAAAACTGGGGAGTGGAACATTTTCGGGGCTTTGTCGATGGGTTTGATCTCATCGACAAGTACCGGAATGAACACCCTCAGCGGGTAGTGTGGACTTGGACAAATAGTGGCAGCTCGGCTGTAGGTGTGCTTGCGAGCTACCTCGACCGAGTTTTAGTTAGGAGAGTCGATGTAGGGCTCTTAGAGTGTCCAAGTTTTCATTATATAGTTTATTCGGATCATAGGCTTGTCCGGGTCCGTGTAAACTTAGATAAGCCTAATGTTAGGATAACTGGCTACTGGAAATTCAACTGCTCGTTATTTGGCGAGCAGCATTTCCGGGACCAGTTTTTACTAACCTTACAAAGGGAACTGACGGGGGCTGTGGTGGGAAATGCCTGGTGGGACAAACTTAAATCTAAAATTCGAACGTTTGCTGCCGATTTTAGTCGTCGACTCAATGTAGATAGATTAGCGGCGCAAACGGCTTTAGAACAAAGAGTTGATCGGGCTGTGAAATCCCGTGATAGTGGGGAAGTAGTCCTAGCTAAGGCAGAGTTGTCCTCCTTGCTTAGCAAGAAGGATCAAGCTCTGGTAGTTAGGGCTAGGTTAAAAAGAATGTCCTCTGAGGCGACGAATATGGGCGCGGAACTGCGTGCAGAGGAAAGTAGGAATGCTTCAAGACGGCATATCGCGAGCGTCACATTGCCGGATGGGCGGACAGTGACTACAAACTCGGGCATATGCGAGGCTTTTCGGGATTACTTTCGGGAGCTTTTTACCAGGGAGCCCGGTCTGAGCTCTGCTCGGTTCGACACCTATTTAGCTGACTTTCCCTGCCTTGAGGCAGCTGAAGCGGCTGGGTGCGAGGGTCCCATCACTGAGTCGGAAATCTGGGAAGCGCTGAAACAGGTTGGCCTGGATAAATCTCCGGGATTAGATGGTCTTCCTTACGAAGTTTACTTGAGGCAGTCGCCCGTTTTTGTTCCTTTGCTGCAGCTGGTCTTCAACAACTGGATGAAGCAGGGGTCTATACCTCAACGCTTCACCAGGGGTGTGATCAAGTTGGTGCGTAAGGGCAAAAGCGGTGGGGATGGGATAGGTAACTTTCGCCCTTTAACTATGTTAAATACAGAGTTAAAGATTTTGGCTAAGGTCTTGGCTAACCGTTTGCAGCTTGTCCTGTCTAGTCTGATTGGCTCCGAGCAGACTTGTTCTGTGAAGGGCCGGACTATTCAGGACAACCTTCATATGGTGCGCCTGATCATCGAGAAAGTCGACAGTGAAGCCGCGCTGATCAATTTAGATCAGTCCAAGGCCTTTGATAGGGTTGACCATCGATTCTTGGAGGCTGTTCTTTCGGCTGCCGGTTTCGGGCCGTACTTTCGCTCCTGGATCCGGCTCATGTATGCGACTCCCGGTGCGCTGGTAGAAGTGAACGGGGTAAGATCGGAACCTTTCGTATTGTCTCGATCTATTCGTCAGGGTTGTCCGCTGTCGCCTATGCTTTACGTTCTTGCGTTGGAACCTTTCCTTCGCAAGTTAAAGGCGAATCCGGTCCTACGCGGAATCTCTTTACCTGGTGCTACCACCTCGGCCAGGTATTCTGCCTATGCTGACGACGTTTCGGTTCTTGTGTCGAGCAGAGCCGAGATTAACGAAGTCAGCAGAGAAATCGGTGGGTATGAGATGGTGACAGGGGCCAAGATCAACCGCGATAAGTCTGTTGGCTTGCGGTTGGGTGCGTGGAAGGGGGTTTCTCTTCCCGGACCATTCAGCTGGACGGATGGGCCGATCAAGATACTCGGCGTCTGGTTCGGTCCTGATATCCAGTTGGATATGAATTGGTCGGAGGTACGAGAGAAGGCCGAGAGCGCAATTAATTTGTGGTCTCGGAGGAGGCTTTCCTTGAAGGGGAGGGCGGAGGTATGTGTTTCACATATCTACCCGATTCTCCTTTACCGACTCTCGGTACTTCCACTTCCGTCTGCCACAGTGCTTTCATTAGTACAGCTCTTGTTCTCTTTCTTGTGGAGAGGCAGAGCTCCTAGGGTATGTCGGGAGATCTGTTGCCTTCATCCTACTGAAGGCGGTCTAGGTATGCCTAGCATTGAGATTCGTCTCGATATGCTTCGCATCGGGTTCCTGGATCGTTTGTGTCGCGATTCGGATGACGGGGGCGCCTTCTGGAAGGAAGACGCCCGTAGATCCTTCCCATCCTTGAGAAGTGTGCACTCGGCCGAGGAGGAGGCTGGCCGTTTGCCTCGTGGCGAGTGCTCCTTCTACCGTGAATGTCGTCTGGCTCTGAAACACCTCTTACGGGCGACGGTTGGCCTCCCCAACGTCCAGGCGTTGTCTCGTAGGGCATTATATCGGGTGGTAGTCAGGGGGTCCGTTCATGATGATTTGATTGACGAGCTCGGTCTTACGAAGCAGGAGGCTCGCTCAATCTGGCCTTGGGCTTCCGGGTTGAAATGTCTCAACAACGATGAGGCATCCCTCACCTGGCTGGTGATACGTGGGGCCCTCTGGGTCGGCAAAAGACTTTGCACAGCGGGTTTGGAGAAATATCCAAACTGCCGACGTTGTGAGGGGGAAGTCGAGACCCTTGGTCACGCCTTCTTTCATTGCAAGTCGGTAGCACCATTGTGTAGGTTTGTTGAAGGTCTCATGGTTCGCATGTTGCAGGGAAAGTTTTTCGTCCTTGAGGCCGCTTCTGTTTGTAGCAATGTGGCCCCGCCGCTAACGGAGTCTGAACGCTATGTGTTCCACTGCTTGCTAGGAGTTATGAGAGTCGTGATTTGGATGACGCGTCAGAAGGGATTCTATGAAGGTGAGAAGTTCACTTCTTCCCTACTAATCTTGTACTTTAAGCATCAGCTTAAAGTCAAGATTAGGACGGAAAGGCGGCGACTCCCTTCATCAGAATTCGCCAAAAGGTGGGTAAATCTTGCGCGAATGTGTAGAGTGAGAGGAGCTGACTTGGAGTGGCACTTGGACCTCGGCTAGGTGCAGGATTTCGTCCCTCTAGGGTTCAACAGACGCAACCCGTCCCGATAGTAGAATAGTATAGGTTTATTTTGAATTTTTAGTTTCTCGTTTCTGGTTAACTTAGCTAGAGTATGTATGCTCATTAGCCCCCCTTTTATTTCTGTCCCTATTTTTTCTTTAGTTTAATTCCCCATCCCCTCCCGCGTTAGGTGGCCAGTGGCGTCAGTTCTCTGGTAGTTGCGAGATGACTTTCGTTTCGTGCGTGTGTTTCTTTTTTTCGTATTTGTTATTGTGTCTGAATGAGTGTGTGTCTGTGTGAGTGATTTTGGATGGATGACTGTTTTTCATACTTTTATAATCTCGCAATTTTTT
>OZ038507.1:42847923-42860423 GCA_964036315.1 Acanthosepion esculentum | reverse complement strand
ACAGATATATTTGTAAAAATGTATAATTGGCTTCTCTCTGAAAGCAACTTTTATTAGAAACTAAAAATAGAAAAAATACTAGGTCTGCACTACTCACGAGTATTTCTCTAATTATTACGATTAGAAAATTTTTTAAAAATGAATCTGACAGAAGGGAAAGGCGTTAAATACATAATTTTGATTTTAGAGCAAATATTTCAAGTCGATCAAATATTTTTGCTGTCCAATTTTAAAAAGCAAAGAGATTATGAAGTCAAAGGCAAGCAGGAGATAAAAAAAAGTCTTGCCTGTATTTTAAATGTGTTTCAACATTTAAGATTCCTCCGAACAATTGACTTTGGTACAGCATTTATATGATTTTTATGATTACAGCATTTATATACATCTGATATGGCCTTTCTGATTGATCAATGTTCTCATTCTTATATTTAACTGGATAAACCAGTGATATATCATTAATACAGGACATTTGGAAATGAACAAAGGAATAAAAATGCTTAGTTTTCTGCTGTCAATTATTCAACATGAAAATATTTTTGGAATTTTGGGACCTTCGAAAAAAGAGCAACGAATAAATTTGGAACATTATATTTACCGACAAATGTAGACAATGACTTCAATTGTTTGCCATTTGTTTTATGTTCTTTCTTTTTATTAGTATTTTAGTGTTTTATTTATAAATAGATGAAAATAATGACTTTTAGTTCTACGATGTTCCATTATTTCATCATCTATTGTCATGCCAATAAATATTTATAAACTTCGTTTGGTTAAATCTGACAACTCGTTTAATTTTTTTTACGATAAGACATCACTTGTATATTTTATTTGAATCATTTAACGATTTTTAATAATTTGTGCAGAATTTCGCCATAAAACGCTGTTCTTTTGAAAACAAAATATCACATAAATCAGAGTTAGACAAATGAAAAATAGTGCGTATTAATTTGTCAACCGAGTATTCTTTATGATAAAACAATAAATGGCAGATAAAAGAAATATGGCTTGTCAATGACGTGAATATGAATTACTTTGTATTAATAATGGCTAAAGTAATGAAAGTAAGAAAATATCAGCTATGTCATAACAATGCAAAAGACATTAATGGCGGTATTATATTGAAATTATTCATATTAGTAAAGTGTTTCGTGTATAAAATTGAATGAGTAAATATTAAGGGAAATTGTTTTCACGCATCCGCCAATATTGCTATATTGAGATTACCCTTTATTCTGGTATTTACTGAATTACGTCAATGAAAAAATGTTCCATGGAAGAATGTGAAAGACACCTGGAAAAGTTCTTTTTCTGAAAAGACATAAAGTTCTTGGAGGTCGAACTTATGAAACTCCCTTATAGACGATTGTAGAACAAAGCGTTCAATAAAATTAATGTAAAAAATAAAAATATCTTTTACATTCATTTAATAAACTGGTGAATTTTTGACTGAATCAATATTCCTCTACCAATTTAGATATCAATCCTATATATCAGCCTGACTCCAAAGTATAAAGAATAATCAAGTCGAGACTATCATTCATATATATATAGAGAGAGAAGGACGAGTCGCAACCGCGTCTTTGACCGTTTGCGACATCTATCGAACTCTCCGCTTTGGCAGTGAGGAACTCGGACGGAGCTTTGCTGCAGAGCAAAGTTTCGTCCGGGGAGGTAGACTGTCCCTGAACACGTTCATACGGGTTCTAAATGGGCATATTTTTGCCCGAGCCTATGGGCTCGGTAAGCCCACATTAAACCGGCCTTGTGCCACATCGACCCGTGTCGGGGGGGTTGCTAAATATCGAGTCGCAACCGCGTCTTTGACCGTTTGCGACATCTGTCGAAGTAGAAACGAAAGAAACAAGTTAATTAACCTTAATGAATACTGTTCTTCATGAGAAAGAAATAATGATTTTTAGCTAATGTGAATCTTTAAACTAAAATTCTTTCCTCATAAATCACTTTGAAAAAATAAATATTTTTACCATTTTTTATTCTTTTGATATGTTTCATGTTGGGCCTACAGATTTGTCAGTACCAGAACGTTGTGAAAGAGGTGAGAAGATTATCCCCCATAGTGAAGAATGTGCACTTTATTACAATTGCAGCAGCACCAATCTAAAAAGCAAGGGAGAAGAAAGCCCTGAAATATTGGAGTGTCCTTACCCTCTTCTTTTCTCATTAAGTATCGGTAAATGTGTCCATTTCAAAGAGGCGCAATGCGAAAAGAGAAACGGACCCAAAAGTAAATAACTATCTGAGTACTCACTGGGAGTTTAGCCCTTGTAAGTACCAGCTGTCACTCACGGGAGAATTCTTTTTTTTTTGTGGGTTATTTAAAGTCGAAACATTTTTAGATTGCAGAAGGTCGTTTACAATACACGGTGTTCCCAAGTAGACCACTATCAAAGTACTGACAGGTTTCGACGCTACTTAAGGCGTGAATTGCAAATTACTGATTCGTTTGCAGATAGCATCTCCAGCTTGTGCTTAAATAGGAGGTTATTCTCCTGTATTTGTTATCAATACGGCCAAGTCACATGATTTTTTTAATGTTTTACATTTAAAAAGTTCAATTGTTGCAATCGCTGTCACTTAAGAATATAAGTCAATAATTGCACTTAAACACGTACAGGCGATTGTTATGGTCCAGGTTAGGACCAAGGAAGAACAACACAAACACAAGAGTAGAAATAACGAAGATATATTACACGGAATAATAATACAAGATGTGGACTGTCAGTTTGGTTTGGAGTGAACTACTTGATCAAAGTTTGGCCAGTACACGTAACTTCGCATTAAGGATTTCATCCTGTTCTTTCCTGGGTGGCCCATGTGAAAATCCTTGAGGATTCGCCTTTGTAGCGTTTTCGGAGTTACTACTCTTTCATTATATAGCAGAACATTATCACATAACGAAAAAATGTCTGATATATGCTTATATTTTCCTACAATTTTTGTTTTCGTTTCCTTTATAAATTCGTCATTCACTGCTTCGTTTCTTATTTCCTGTAATGTGACGAGGAGGTCTCGAATATTATTACATAATGATGTTCTAACATCTTCCTCATATCGTAGAGCTGCAATTATGGAATCTTCTAATGGCTCCCTTTTCTTTGGTATTAGTCTCCAAAGACCATCTGCATGCCCGATTTTGTTTGATGGAAGATACTCCAATTTAAAGTTATAGTTTAATAAAACCGTCTCCAATCTTAGCAATCTATTAGCAGTGTAGACAGGTAGACCTTTCTTTGATCCAGATATTGTCAATAACGGCTTGTGGTCCGTCTCTAAGGTGAAAAATCTACCGTAAATATATCTGTGAAATCTCGTAACCGCAAAAATAATTTCCAGCACTCCTTTTTCGATTTGCGAGTAATTTTGTTCGGCTGGTAGTAACGTTCTTGACGCATGCGCGATGGGTTTTAGTGTCTCATCCGGCATTTTATGAAGTATACATGCCCCAACACCATAGGCACTCGCGACTATTATTTCCAATTTTGGATCATAATCCGCTAAAAGTAAACTCGGCTAAATTTTTTGGAGCCGGCATTTTTTTTTTATTGCCGTGGCTCTTTCTGGGTCTGTTCTTCTTCCTTCTCCGTCAATAATATGGCACAGATATTTTATCTCCTTCATAAAGAAGTCACATTTATTTTCTTTTACCTTAAAACTGTAATTTTGTATCTGCCTGAAAACCTCTTGAACGTGTTCCCAGTGTTGTTCAATATTTTTGCTATTTATCCGTATGTCATCAAGGTATGCGATCGTGAAATCCAGTCCGCCTAGCATAGTGTCCTTTATTTGCTGAAATATCGCCGGCGTGACCTTGATCCCGAAGTAATCTCTGGAACTTATATAACCCTTTATGTGTGTTTATGCACAACAACCTCGAGCTTTCCTCATCTACTGGTACTTGTAGGCATGCTTCGCTCAAGTCTATCTTTGAGAAAAATTTTCCTCCGTTCAACTTTGTGAAAACTTCCTCTGGACTAGGGAGAAGATAATGATAATCCTTAATTGCAGCATTCAATCCCGTCGAGAAATCAGCGCATACTCGTATCTCACCCGATTTCTTTTTCACGTAAACCGTAGGTGCGGCCCATTGACTATATTCCACCTTTGTCAATATACCGGTTTTCCCGAGTCTATCCAACTCTTCGTCTATCTTTTCTAATGATGCGAAAGGTACATTTCTTTTCTTCTTGAACATGGGTTGTACATTTTCTTTTAGTTCGATCGATTTTGGCGGCCATTTTTTTACACCTCCCGAGGCCGGCTGAAAATACGTCGGGGAAACTCTCCTTTAATTTCTCCTTCAATTTCTCTGCCTCGGTCGATAACCTTTCTACTTTTTGGCAGAACGTATTTATCGGTAAATCCCAGAGGTCAAATTTCTGCATCCAGTCAGTTCCAAATAAATTTTCCGTATTTTTTAGAACATACATTTTTAATTTCTTGGCCATTCCGTTGATCGTCACATTTGTGATAATCTCCCCCTCAAATTTAATATTTCTTCCTTTTACCGACCTGGCTATTTATCTTTTCTCAACATGGTCTGTTTGTATAATTTCTACCACGTCTGTAGGCTAATAATGGTTATATCTGATCCGGAATCTAATTGTAATCTGATTTTGTTGTTTAACATTTCTACTTGTACGTATTTTCGTATATTTATCCCGTCCGCTTGGTCAGTTCTGGTGACTCTTACTCGGCTTTTGTTTTCTTTCTTTGTTCTACAATGCGAACTTTTATGTCCCACTTTATTGCACGACAGACAAGTCTTATAGCGGTATGGACAATCTTTGTATCAATGCAAAGTCCCACAGCGATAGCATGGACTGGGTGGTGGTTTCTTCTGAGGTTTCATTTGACTTTTTGTAGTAAAATAATTTGTTTGGTTTGATTTTGAGGAGGGAGAAAAACGCGCTTGCCGTTGTACTTTTCGTATGTGAGCGACGCCAGACTCTTCGATATCTTTCGAGTCCTTTTTTACGCTTATACATCTCTGACAGTCCTCAGCCAATTTTTGTAGCGTCAATTCTGGTTCACTCTCAAGTTTTGTTAGTTTTCCCCTTCTGATCTCCGCATCTTTAGTCGAAACCAGGCCTTGGACGAATATCAAACATTGAAAATTGTCAGGGCTAAGTTCAGATAACTTAAAGTCATCGCAGTGTTTGTTTACCACGGAAGCGAATGTTATATAGTCTTCGCTATCCTTTTTTGTTAAATTTAAACATTTCCACCTTTTGTGGAATAGTGAAGTGTTCGGACTAAATAATTCCGTTAAAAGTTTCACGGCTTCCTTGAAAAACTCATTCGATTTCCTCGGGAGGATATAGTCTACGAATTTAGTGTATTCGCTTGACCCTAGTTTCCTCAGTAGTAGACGTACTTTTTTCGCGTCTGACCAATTCTCGCAATCAAACTCATATGAATCTTCATATCTTCTGAAGTAAGCCGCGAAGGTTTTGTCTTCGTCCGGTGCATAAGCGAAGTCTTTGATAGAGCTCCATATAGCATTTTGCAAGAATGCTGCTTCATTTCAGAATGTTGTCCTTTATTTGTTACTGCCCGTAGTAGTAATTCTTGTAGTTCGAGTTGCTTCTCTTCGTTTTTCTGTTGAATTTCTAATTTCTTTTCTTCGACCCTAGTCTGTCTTTCCTCATTATTTCGTTGCTGCTCGAATTGTATTTTCATTAGTTCCAATATGGTTGCTATGTTTACACCGTAATTTTGTTTAACGATTTTTCCTTTTTTCTCAGTGTAGACTTCAGGTCTTTGTCGCCTGTTCTGGAACCTTAGTGCGAAAAAAATTTCCTGTGTAGAATTCGATTCTGTTCTGGCTGACAGGTAAAATTCGTGTCTTCGTTACCACTGTTAAGGTTGGTGTCCAAAAACATTTTTTCTTTTTTTTTTATCTTCGCTTAGAAATTGTTTTTTTTTTTTTTTTTTTTTCTGAATACCTCCGTTGCCTCTGTTATGGACCACCGATAGCAAAAAGGTTTTTTTTTTTTTTGTTTTTTTTAGATTCTCCGCGTAGAATTCGTTTCTTCAATATCCTCGTCGTCACTGTTATGGTCCAAGTTAGGACCAAGGAAGAACAACACGAACACAAGAGTAGAAATAACGAAGATATATTACACGGAATAATAATACAAGATGTGGAAGGTGTTAGTATCACTGTCAGTCTGGTTTGGAGTGAACTAGTATCGACTCGATTCGTCCCTCGCTCTTGAGAGGCGTAGTATACATAGTGTTAGGAAGAGTTCATTCTGTAGTTATAGGTAAGGACCCATAACAGCGATGAAGCTGAAAAAATAATCATGGTAATAATCAGAGCAAAACGAATCAAAAGTTGCTTATCATAAAAAGCTACATAAGTAAAATGTCCCTGTAAATGTGTTTGTAAGTGTGTATATATATTTTTAGCAGTTAAAACTCGAAAAAGTACGTAGACAATATCTTAGGTCTTACATTACCCATGTAATTTACATGTAGCAAACATATGCACATATCAAGCAATAGTTTTTATTAAAAAAACAGTAGTGTCATGGTGCTAACAGAAATAAATCATCGTAGGTCAAATTTGCCACAATGATATTTATATAGGTTATATAGAGGTAAATGTTGTCTGTTGTCGCTTATAAAAATATCTTTTATCAAAAGTTATTTGTGGCCTCGTATTACAACCAACCTAAGCTTAATATTAAGCAATGAAAGTGTATGAAAGAAGAACATTTCAAAAGATACCTAATTTTTTATTATCTTTTAAAGGCAACGTTTATGTTTAATCCCCAGGTGAGTATAAGCAGAATGGGTGTAATAAAAACTCCCCGATATTCCCCAGCTGCGTGGACTTATCCGACGGCAAGAACCCACATCCTTATCATCTTTGAACTCCCATTTATATAATATGCGACAATGACCGGGTGGTTGGTACAGGAGTTTGTCGGATGAAGAACCATAGTTCTTATATATTCAACCCAGAATTGAAGAAATGTATCTCCATTTACCAGATAACTGTGGAACATGGAGGATTGAAACCCGACTGCCAGACCAAGGCTGACGGTCTCTATCCAGTCGAAATTGGAAACTGTAACTGCTATTTCAAATGCAAGCATTCAGAATTGCAGATGGTCGAATTTTGCGAGGAGGAAAAAGTATTTAACGTCAAAAGTCGAAAGTGCGAAACAAAAGATCAATCTTTTCAACCATGCGGAACACTCCTCTGGTAAGTTCGAACCAATAGTTGTTTTGCATTGTCAAGTAAAACCTAAAATTCATAGGAACACCATTTTTAAGAATTTACTTGTTAATTATATAAAAACTTATCTAACGAATCTCTCCTTCTTATATACCTGAATCTCTCCTTCCTCTCTCTTTCTCTTTCCCTCTCTTTCTCTCTCATTATATATATATATATATATCGAGAGTGAGGGAGGGAGAAAGAGAGAGAAAGAACTGCTCTGATGATTCCCGGTTGCAGTTTCTTTGTTATCTTTGCTAAACTGATCTAATTTCTGGTAAACGGTAATGTTTCACAAATGTGTCTGACTGAATGGCTGTCATCTAAATCAAACTCACTTGCCTGTCTCTTGTTTATTTGTAAAATTGAACAGACTTATTTGAAATACAGAATGGTACAACGATTACCAAAACGGTACGAACCTTTTTCAGACTTTTATTACCGCTTCTTCTCTTCGCTTCACGCTTATGTTTCTTTTCCATCGTGTTCTGTTCCATCTCTAGAATGTCTCTTTATTGGTGTAGTTGACAGCGAAGAGTGCTGAGGAATGAGCGTTTGGACAAACAATTTGTTTTACAATAGCAGCAAAAATCTTTTATCCTCTTAATAGGAACCAGCAATTGATAAGATCAATATATTTATCTAAAAGTGATAAATCTTCGTTCAAGAGTGACAAATGCCACTCTACACTTCTACAGCCTCTAACGGAAATTTCAACTCGAAAGATAAAGATTATCTTCACACAAAAAGTATGAAATACTTTGAATCCGTTTGAATTTATGGTCACGTATTTAGTTTTTATATAAACTCAGGGAATTTAATATTTTGGTTTGACTTCCTAGAAAACTGGAGCAAAGATAAAATATTTAAATTTCAGCTTAGATACTCTGCGAGTACGTGTAGTCAAATACTTGACCGATCTAATTCTGTAGAGTTACTGAAGTTTTTCTATTATTTGTCTGCTCATTAGAAGTGACTAACCAAAACACTGATCTTATTTGACGTCAATCAACAAAAAATGACAATATTGCCTTTCTCCGAAAAGTTCTGGAAAAGCATTTCCCTCAACAAAGAAAGGCAAAAATTTTCATTATATCGAGCGGGGTGACTCTACATGAAAAGTTCAGTAGTTATTCCAGTTAACTTCACATATTAACAAGGGATCTGCGATTTTATTGGTCTTGTAACAGATTAGTCAATTTTTCGTTACGTAGAACAAAATCATAAATAGCCAAGAATGCTAGTTTTTCGTTTCTTATTTTTCAGCAGTGACTAAATTTTCAGCTCCTCTGTTTGGGATTCGCGCAGCGTTGAGGAAAATAATTGCTAAATGATATATCAGACATGACTTTCCTTATAAATTTCTTCAATAAGTTCTTATCGCTCTGTTTTCAAGTGAAATATAACCAAGAGTTTAAGGTAAATGAAAATTAGTTTTAACTTTATTTCGTCATTTCACAGCTAGCATTTGTACCATATAGTAATTAGATATTTTGTAAGTATTTTATATTGAATGGAAATTTTTAGGAACTTAATATTAAGGAAACAAAGGAAAATCATTAAAACGAATCTTTAAGTAAAAAATTCATATTATCCTTCCGATAACAATTTATTTCCATTTTGTCGAACACTAACGACTTTACTCAAAATTTCGGCTAAATGCTTCTTCGAATGATGTTAACTCGTGGATAATAATTTGTACAAAGTTTTAGTTTTTAACACAGATAACTTTCACGCATATTTTGATAATAACGACGAAATGAAAATAACCTGATAACGATAGTAATCCTATGTAATTGATAATATCATTCTACAGAAAATATGCTTTAATAATAGAGACTGAATAGAAATAATATATATTCTATTTATCGGCATTAAAAACAAGAAATGTATTTTGAAATTATTTTTATGTTAATAAAAATAATTTATAAAAATGTTATTACTCTTGTTTTTGTGTGTTTTGAACAAATCTTTACATATCCCTGGATTCTTGATTTTTAAGCTGACATTTTATTTTTGATTTTATTTTTCTGTTTTTTTATTTTTTTCACGTTAAAATTGCTGTTGATAATAAATTGTTGAAGGGCGAGATCCGACTTCGAATTCTGGCTGATTTTATTACATTCACTTGGAAATTGTATGAATCCATTGTTCCTCACTCAAGAGGACTGGACAGGAGAAGGAAAGATGTGAATTCAAAACCAGTCTGAAAAAGGATTTGGTTCCGCCAGGTTATCTTGTCTAGGCACACCACTACTGCAATTACTGCAGTACATATGGTGTCCCTTGTGAACCTAACAGGTGGTGTGATGATGGAGATAATGTACATCACTATATAACTGGTTTCAATACAAAGCGTTATATTATTATCATTTGACCCCATAATTTTATTTTTAATTCAAACTGAGCCCATTTCGATGAGGTTCTCAAATTTGGCATCTCGGCCCGAAATTCGACTAAGAGCATCAAAGTCGTGCTCGTAAGTGTTTACCGAAAATGTTTTAACTACTTAGAAGATTTTCAAGTTTAAAAAATATAAATAGATTACTTAATTAAATTAATTAAAATTAAATAGATTACTCAAAAATACGTAAAAATACTCGAAAGTGAGTGGTAGCAGTGAACGATGGTAACAACATCAAGTCTATCCGTTTTCATAATAAAATGTATCTTTTTATAGCCTTAGAATATTTCATTTTACGATAATGAATCAACCTGTAATTACTTAAGAAGTTTCTTAACACTCTTAAAACTGCCAGATAGCATGTACATAACACAATTATTGAATCAACAGCTTTTCAATCAATTTCCTTTTCTTTCAGTAACTATAATGCCACTTGTTTTTTGGGATATTATGGGGGAAAGTTTCCAGTGAAAACTCGATATTAAACTCTGTATCTTTAGTCTCTAGTTAAAAAAGCACTTTTAATTCAATAACAATGCATGATTTAATGCTTACGTAATTCTCTAGTGAAACAAAACGCCTGGAAATCTCGTGCCTATATAACGCAATCAAATTTGAATATAACGCTTTCATAATTCAGCCCAAGCTTAACATTTTTTCTACTCTGCTATTTCGCTTTGGCATTTTATTTTAGTGTCTAAGATTTCTGCAGAGATTCTTTTCGACAGTAACTGGCATATTTTAAAACAAAGGTCATTTGCCTTTTCTTTTGTGGCTGTAAACCTCAGCGTATTAGTATTATACGCATCTTTTTTTTATTATTTACACGTTCATATAAAGATTCTTTCCAGAAAAAATGTTTGCCATTACCAAATTATGCTCGGCTTTTTTTGGTAAGTTTCTATTTTGCTTTGTTTTTTAAGTTTTAAATACTGCAAATTTAAATTATTTTTTTTATTAAAGTTAAATATTTTTTATTTCATTTAAAAAATAGATAATTTGTGCCAATACTTATAATTTGGTGAACAAATCGTAATCATCATGAGAGCTGCTTCGATTTGAATCAGTGCGATTTCTCATCTTCAGCAACTCTGTAAATAACTCACCCCTCTGATGATATATAGAATGATATATTCTACAGAAAATATGCATTAATAATAGACTGAATAGAAATAAGATATATTCTACTTATCTGCAAGATGCAACAAGAATTGTATTTTTACATTTCTTTGTAAATAACTCAGTCCTTTCCAAACCTTCCTGTCCAGTGCTAACTCGCGAAAGTACTGTAGGTCGTCCATGCTCTTCAAAGTTTTTACTGGAAATGATGGGATTTTTTAGAGTTCTTTTAACGTGATTGTTCAATAGTTGTTCGTTCAAGTTAATTTTCATACTACCCGAGGAAGGGCCAGGTAAGTATGAAACAATAAGGTAAGATACAATATCCCAATCCGAAGAAAAATGCTCAACCAAGCAACTTAAAAAAAGTTATTGTTCTGAAAATTTCTTTCCTTGGCTAAGTATTTACATCATGTTTGTACAGTTGTTTTTCTTTGTACAAGAACGCAAATGCTATGGCCTCTAAGTTATAGATGTTATACTGCACCAAATATCCGTATGGGAACAACATACCTTTCCTTTAAAACTGATATTCCAAATCCTGCTTTTTTCTTTAAAAATGTTTATAGATTCTTTTGCTAACCTGTAATGTTTTAGTTATCAAATAAATGCAAGACAGATAATACCGGATTTAGACAGATTTGAATAAATGAAAAGATTAAACTGATTATGAACAAATCAAGACAGGAAAATACAGCAGTTATTTTTGTTTTGTTATATGAATGATAAATTGAAAAAATGGAAATTTAGCCTTGCAATTTTGATTATGCATATTTCTATGAGTTTCTTTTGTCTGTTTTTTTTTTCTTTTCCAGTTTTCTTAACCGGTTACCATTTGACGGTCGGTGTAAGTATGAGCCTAAATTATTTTTCTTTGCTTTATGAAATGTCTATCCATGTCTTTGCGAGCACTGGAAATTCAGATAAATCCATTCACCTACAAGTCAACAGCGTCTACTTTACAGCTCTGCTTTTATTTAAGTTTAGCACAACAAGATCAGTAATAAGCTAAATTAGACTCTTTTACCTGGAAACAGCGGGAATTATAGGCAGATCGAAATGTTCTTTAAGGTAAAGAAAAGAAACAGAGATAAGAACAATAAAAATACGAATGCTTTTTTATCTGCTGTCTGACAGAACTAAATTATTTGTTAGCAGTTCATGTTTTCGTTGTGAAAATTAAACTAGTCTGACATTCAACATCCTTTTCTCTTTTTCAGCAAAACTGCCCCTTAAAATATCAAGGTATTGCAAATCACTCCGCTTGTTCTGAACCATCTCCAGATTATATGGCTGGCGGTAAGTTTACATAGATCAATCACTTAAGGTAACAATATTCGAGGAGTTATTTGTTCATGCTATTTTGAAATTAAAAGATTACTCACAATGAGGCTTATTTTAATCTAATATTGGGTCGAAACGAAAGTTCGTAAAGTGAATTTAAAAGACAAAATTTTTATATCTGAACATAGATATATTCCATGAATATTTTATATATATATATATATATATATATATATATATATATATATATATATATATATTCCACTCGAACAGCTCCTTCCCGCGGACCACAGCCCTGTGGAACCGACTCTCAACGGGATGTGTCCTCGATCACTACAATCTTAACCTGTTCAAGGCTAGGGTTAACTGTTATCTTCCATGTTATCCTATACACACAAATGACCTCCTAACGTAACCCTCTACCTGGAGTGCCCGACTGTACTT
>OZ038507.1:42805423-42845423 GCA_964036315.1 Acanthosepion esculentum | reverse complement strand
GTTATTCATTGCTTATCTCTGGCACTCCTTATTACTGGTTCACATATGCTAGCCCACAGAAATCTCCTGAGCCAGCCAAGCATAGACATGAATACAAAACTTGGAGAGTCGAGTTAAAGGGAAATAACTGTGATATCCGGAAGAAGCATGGCACGTGGAACTAGAACAATCCACCCCCGTTGGATTAAATAACGGGTTCGGTTCGAAATTCCAATCGCCTGAAGAAAGCCGGAGCGTACAAGGATATTGATATTGATGAGGATAACAGTCCGAGTAATGCAAGTAATCATAATACCTCATCTCAGAGACAGAGACCTGGATTAATTATTGTTTTCTTACTTTACATGTTAAAATGCTTCTTAACATTATATAACCTTCATCTTTGATTCTGTTAACTTCTCTATTGTTCACATTTTAATATTATTTGCAGCAGTTTTAATGTGTTTTAATGATGGACCACAAAATTCGTATTTGATTCATATCTGGAATGGGTGGCTTCATTCCATTAATTTTGCGTCTTTAAAACCTTTTTAGCCAGAGAGGTAATAGTCAGTTTTGAAGAATGTGAAGACTTATTTTGCTTTAATATACTCTTTAGTTTAAAGCTTCTTGATTGTGAATTGTTACACTCAAAACCATCTTATCTTCTGTAGATTCATCTTAAGGCAATCAACAACATTAAAGGGATCTATAATTTGACTGCTGTCAACACTAGCTCCAAAGTTTATTCTAACTCCGCATTCAACCACTAGGTTGGCTATAACGATCACAGTTTTTATAGTAGTGAGGAGGGACTGGGTTTCTACAAATGCTCACTCACCCACTGTCTTTCCTGTCAAAAATTGTGGCATGCCAGTGACAAGATATTTTGATAAAATAGAACTTATTCTGAAGTTAACTTTAAAAGAGCCGACTAAAATTATTTTTGATATACGCGTTTTGACTTTTCAGACAATGTGAAACTGGTGACGCGAATCGGATGTTAAATAATCAATTTCTCAACAAAGACTTGACTTGTCTTTCGTTCGATTACTAAATGATTACAAATAATTATTGTTAATAAATTCTTCTTGTTACCACGGTTGCTACACCAGACATAGCATTGATAATATCGAGAAAGAAAACACAAGGCTGGGCAAATAATTTCTAAATACATTTTTAAAGTCTTTAATAAGAAGTGTAGCATTTTTTAGATTTCTTGTGCGACACTTGTGATTTGTTTTACTTTCAAGAAATGACGAAATAAAATTATTTTTAAAGATTTGTCAATATTTTTACTAGGAACAGACTTCACAAACCCCAGAATCACCATCGATTTTGTTATGTTTTATGCTTCCATTAATGTTTTATGCTTCCATATGCTTTATTTCATTCTATTGCTTCTTTACCTTTTTTTTCACCATGTCCTATAATACATGAATTATCTTCTCTGTTTCAAGGCAAATTTACTGCGGGACAGAATATGATAATTTATTCTTCTGACTGGAAGCGAGTTATCAAGGCATGGTTTGAAGAAGTGACAGAATTTAAATATAATGTAACAGATGATGTCTTCAAAACTGGATATTACACACAGGTAATTAAAAAAAAACTTTGCTATAAATTAACAATCATTTTTTTCAGAAAGCAGAGCAATTCATTTTTTTTTTTATAATGACGACTAATTGGTTGGTTGGCTGGTTTAATGATCTCGTGAATCATTGGGGTGTCAATGCAATTTGTTTAGGGTTGCCGATCTATTCAATTAATATAAAAAGTGATACCTGTTTATATATTGTAACAATAATTTGAATAATTTTTTAAACAAGAACAGTGAGGTTGGAGAAAGACACAAACAGACAAAAATCTGTGGGTATCCGAAATCTATTTCGCTGAACCCATTTTGAAATATTGACGTATTAATTATTGTAGAATACAAGGCAATAGAAAAATAAACTGTAAAAATAATCATGATTTTGAATTAATAATTCAACACAAAATTATTTTCCTTGAGGAAAGCTGCAAATAGGGTGGAAAGACGCACCATTTTGATCAATTTAAATGATTCCTAAAATATTTACACGTTTCACAAGTCGGTAACATTTTTCATTATCTGTCGGTTGTTTTCAAAATTACTAAATATCTAGTTAGCATTATTACTTTCGTATAATTCGATGAGTGATAACTTTCAATCACAAATTAGGATATTTAATTAAAAACGCATTAATATGCGTTTTTAATTAAATATCTTAATTTGTTTAGTTTTTTGGTTTTGAAATTATAGTACTAATTATTTAAAGACATTAAAAGAAAAATTAAACTTCATAAGATTTATTCTTATACTTTCTATTCGTAATTAAATACTGTTTAAAACCTCTTTATGTTCATGGCGATCTTATTTTTGTATTTACAAGCTTGTGTGGGCTTCAACGTATGCAGTCGGATGCGGAATGGCTTTGTGCAACAATGTTCCTATTGCCATCTGTAACTATGCACCAAGGTAAGAGTGGTTTCGCAGCAGTTTCAGCCACCCATTTAGATATTTTCATGTATATTTCATTTTCAAGTATATACTGAAATCTTTATTTTATAATAATCCCATATGTACTTTTAATCAACCAAAGTTTCATGCATTAGCGCAGAAACATACGCGATAGCTAATACATTTAAACTCAGAGGATATTCTATAATAACAAGTCTTCACTGATCATTTCCATAATAACTACTGGTCCTCATTAGAAACTTATATATTCTTAGCATTAAATCTCATGAGACTAATGGAAACTGTTGTTAATTATTTTTTTTTTCGCTGAGGGCTTCATGAATGTAACCTTATGTTAAAATGGCTTACTGCAACAACTAATTGAAATAGTACAGTTGTGAGTACTGGCTTTTTTCAATGTATCTTACTTAATACCAAAATATATTGATTCTACTGTATATTTTACTATCTACACTTTATTAGTACTTCGTATATAGTTAGAGTGTGCGTATACTTTCATTGTGTCTATGAAAGAATTTCTCTATAGACTCTATGAAAATATATAAGTTTTATTAACAAGATTATTCTGTTTTGTTAAAATGGCATACGTGATGATATAAGACCCCATGCCAAACTTTCATGAAGATTGGTCAATTCTTGTTGCAATCAATATTAAGCTACCATCAATTTTTTATCGTTTTTTATACAGTTAAGGCATCAGATAAAATAAATTTTAGTAATAAAATCAAGCAGAGAAAAAAGTAAATTGATAGTATATTTTCCAGATTTTTGAGAAGTTCCTAAAAAATTAAATCTAACAAAATTCTTCACAATAAATTTGCAAATTGATACAAATATATAATCTGCTAACTTTTTCAAATATAAATTGATTTCCAGTTGCCAAGTTGCAAACATGCACCGTGGAATTGTCACAGATCCCTTTTAATGTAATTAAATAAAAACTGGGCACTGTTACAAAATCAATTTCTTGAGAGTAAACTAATGTATCTTGATTTGAACTTAAAGTGGAGTTCAAATTAAAAATTAGACAAAATATCTCATAACCTCACGTTTTTGCATTGCTTTTTTAAAAAATTTTTCCAGTGGCAACCAGGCCGAAATATTGAAAACGCCGTATGAGAAGTGTGCCAGGAACTATCCTCTGTTGGGTAATTACTTTAGGCTATTATTTTCTGATTCAAAATTATACTTTCGCAGATTTTGTCATTTAAGACCCAGTTTTAGCTCAAGTCGGTGTTCTGTCATTTTTCACATCCTGCAGTTAAGCTTATTCTTGATTTGAATTAAATGAAATCATATATAAAAATACTTAATAATTGATAATGTTAGATTCTTTTTTGCAGTTCATCGGAAAATGTGCCTCTTTAATTACTAAATTTCTTGACTTCACCACACCAATTAAATGAAAAATCTTTCCTTGGGAATCATAAATACAGGTGTTTAAAGCAAACTATTTTTGAATGAGTGTGAATTATGATATTTAGAGAATAATATAAGTGGATCATTTTTTAGAAACGAAACTGAAACTATTAATGATATGATTTTTGTAATAATGACATTTCATCTTGGTTTTCAAAATTTGTCACAAAGTATGAATGACATCTTTGTACCAAAACTTACAGTCATTTTTCTCTAAGTCTAGGCTAATCTACTTTGATTAAAATGTTTCAGTAACTGAATGATCAAAAACAATCTAAAAAATGCCCATTCCTACGATACTCCTTTCCGTTTTAGGCTCGTTGTTGCTGTAGATGGCATTCAACTTAGTTTCCATTCATTTTAATGACCGAACAACTGAGTTATCGGCAGAATATTCTCGAATATCCCATTTGTCTTTATGTGATTCATTTATACAAAGAGAAACGAAGCAAGCTTATTGGTTGGCGACAGAATACAAGGCCTTCGTGACGCTTGAAGAAATACAAACATTGTAACATTCAGCGCTTTTTTCTCGGTTTTGATTTAATGCGAATTTTTCTTTATTCATTTCATCACTTTCACTCGATTATCACTTACTTTAGCTTCTATTTTAACTGAAACAATTTCTTATTTTATTACATCTATGGGTGTCCCATGATTGTTTCTATTTTAGACTGTCAGGGTAAAATCTGCAAAAATGGCGCTATTATGGAAGAAGGATCTTGCAACTGCACATGTCCAAATAGAACACAGATATATGGGCCAAGTTGTGACGGTAATTATTATGCGCTTTCAGAATTCTTTCACAAAAGTAATTTTTCATTTTTTAAGTAAAAAATTAAACATTTGTTTTATCCTTTTCATTTTTGAAATTAATAAAAATATTCTTTAGTTGCGTTAGAACTATCCATTTCGTCTTTTATCAGCTTGTGTTACACTTTGTCGTGCTTTATCATATCTTTTACGATTAATAATTCATCGTGATAGTATTTCTACAGAGACTGGCCATTCTCGGATAGATTATTTGATTATTAGGACGAGCTTTGGTGCATGGTTAAATTTATTGAGCAAAATGTTCGTAATAGTCATGTAACAAAGTTTGTCAACAAAAATATAAATATTATTAATTCTTTTTAGCCTTTATTTCATCTTACTGCAGTTTTTTGTGTCTTTTTTGTTTTAGCAGACATTAGGTCTTTATTCTACGATCGTTAATATGCAGCGTGGATTGGAAATAAGGAAAAAATACTCGGGAGAATTCAGTATAACCTGCTTGCATCCAATTCTCTAGGTCCCTTTTCTCATTGTGTGTTCCAGAAACTTTAACTGCTTTTTTCTGATTATAAGTATCCCTTTTGTTTTCATTTTCCTTAGCTTACGTTGAAACTCCGGTTCCCGCATGACCACGTATGATCGGTTAAGCAACGTTGAGCCTGGTCAGTACCAAGATGGGTGACCGCTTGGGAATACTAGGTGCTATAAGCTTGCGGGTGGTGTAATGGATAACGGCTCGGAATTGTTAATCGGAGAACCGAGTTCCAATTCCAGTCGACTGCGTTATATTCAATTACGTGCAAATATCCTTTATTTTCAATCGCAATAAATAAAGATTATAAGCAAAAGAAAAGCATAAAAGTATAATACACCTAATTTAATGAATTTGTATGAATTCAGAGTGAGTTCTTCAAAAGAATCATTGTGTATTGTCTGTGAATATGTTTTCAAATAACAGAATACATGATCTTATCAAACATTATAAAACACAAAATCAAACTGAAATATAAAGAAAGTTTAAGTATTTGTGACTAATTTAGGGTAAGAATATCTTCTCTAAAAAACTCAGAAACATATTAGGTTGGTGCAAAAATAATGTCGTTTTTTGACGTTCAACTTCATGTGAGAAAACGACATTATTTTTGCACCAACCTAATATTTTATTTGTTGGTTTCTGTCAAGGCTGGAAATGTTCACCCAATATAAGGCCGAAGAGTTACTCAAGGTAGAGGGTTATGGAATGAGGTTGTTATATGGACGTAAGAGGGAGAAGTAAATGCAGATAATAATTATATGCAGGACAGATAACTGCCCTAGACTTAAAGCGGTTAAGATTATAGTGATCGGGGAAACAATGCTGTAGTTCTCTGGAAGAAGATGTCTGAGTGGAACTTCTTTCTTACCAATGAAATGCAAAGCGAATGAAGATGATTCGACCCTGTGCACTTAATCGCATACAGGGCTGCATAAACAACTTTGAATTCTGTCAGGGCGGAAAGAAAGGATTGGGCAAGTCCAGCTCAGATATGGCAGCAATACTCCATTTTTGAGTCTGAAAAAGATAAAGCATTAACAGGAGGAGCCATGTACTTTCTGGAGCGGCTCAAGAAACAACATTTTCCACCATCTTTAGCGATGGATCATATATATGTCTCACCTGATGGATCATATACAGTTGCGACCAAAATGTTCAGAACGGCATTGTTTTCGTCAGAAAAGTAGGTATAAGTTTTTACCAAAGTTGTTTTATATTCTATAATTTTCACAAACAATAAATACGATATTAATTGTTGTTGTATGAGATTTTAGTGTAATTTGAGAGGATAATACAAAAGTTATGGATGATTTAGTGATTTACTGCAAACCCCATCAATATTCCATGAATTTTAAGTGCTTTTCTACGCATAGTTGAATGGCTGGCATATTGTCCCTTTCCTGATTTTACCTTTCACTCAATATCTCTTTTTACTTTATTTATAACTGTATGAATTTCCTTCTTGACTGTCTTTGTTCCATTTTTTCTATTCGTTTATTAATTTGCATGTATTTATGTTGTAATATGGCAGACACTGTGGCTTCTGTTGTTAGGAATAGACATCACATTGGACAACATTTTAATTGTCAATTGTTGCTATATTAATTGGTAAATACAAAACTACTGATTGCAATAACAACATTCATGGGTAGACGACATTGCTACTATAACATATTTGTACATTTTTGCAATCTGTAAGTTTTGCAGGATCCATGAAGGATATCGACATATAAATCAAATTCATGTCTATGTCTGTATCTTTGTGTCTTGAACATATCAGTAAATAGAGTATCACCTACACACACACACACGCACACCAACATACAAACACACACACAGCAACATGCAAACACGCATGCGCGCACACTCAAACCTGCACGCATGTATATGCATTATTATCTATTGTTATTATTAATATATATACATATATATTTCCCAATGCGAAAAGATGTGCTTCCACAAAAGACAAATTTTGAGTCGATTAAATTTTAATTCATTCTCATCTTGACTGACATCTTATTTAATTTAACAGAAATCCATCGGCTGATAATTGGTATCCATACACAAGTTTTTCCTTAATATTTGATTGTCAGGTTCAACCAGCATTTTTTCTCTGTTCTAGTTAATTGTTACATCAAAGACGAAGACTTTTGCGACGATTGGAATGTGGAGTATTGCGTTAATTCCTATTCTACATCTTTTCAATGTCCATGGAAATGCAAAGCATGCCCCTGTAAGTAAAATAATTTTACTATTCGTCTAATTAAGTAAAGCAGAGATTATACTTATAATACTAAGCCTAATATTTCCATTAGAATTGTGGGGTTGCATTGCTGATGAGCAAGTGAGATGAAGTTTGTTCTGGGCTTTGTTACTAAATAATAAACCTTTCGTACCTTATCAAGTTTTTAGAGTAAATCTTTAGTTTATCGTTTTCATCGTTAAGAGAAGTCAAAATGTTTACCAATATTTACCGACCATTTTACAGCGTCTTCAGCGATGGATCGTATATACGTTCCACTTGAGATCTGCTGTGAACTTGAGATACAATAAACGTTCCAGGCAAAGAACCTCATTGAAAGTACAACCGGATTGGAGAAATCCCAGTGTCAGTTCTGCGGTGATTAAACGTTACTAGCAATGGTTTTGGAGGTATTGAATGTTATGTCCGTTTCTCCTCTATTGAGCTGCGTGAGCAAAGGTCAGAGAAGAGATCAGCATCCAAGTTCTGGTTTTCTAGATTTGTCGGCATATATATTTACTAGTGATCTACGAATGTACTTACATTGTTAATATATAGAAGAAAAAAGGATAAGACCAAGGAGAGAGCCTTGCGGGACGCCTCTTTTGATCTTAAGGGCATCAGCGAACTAACCATTAACAACGGCTTTCATGGACCTACCGCATAGGAAGGACTTGGTAGTCGAGAAGACTCTACCAGAAATGCCATAGCTGGGGAGTTTGTGTAACAGCTTTCTATACCACTTCTTGTCATAAACTTTCAAGATATTTAATGTTGTATAACCCCTTGGCGCTGGGGATAGTCTTGTGACGACGATTTTGATTGACTCACATGTTGCTTCCTTCTTTCTGTCATCTTCCGGCCGGGCGATCGCTAGTTGTTTTTCTATATTCGGGGGTAAAATGAGAACTTCAACAAAAGGGATTTTAAAACGTCGACGTGTATATTTCTAATTAGCCAGTGTGGTTGCTCTATCAGCTCCACTGGGGAGCAAGTTCCCTGACACACGAAATAACCACGTCTGATCTCTTCGACGTATAAAACTTAACTCCACGAAAACACTTTCTAAATCTAACATTCCCACGTTCGGCCAAGCCAATCAAAATCGAGATCCCTATTTTGTCTACCAGCTGACCCCGAGGTCAGCCTCAGAAGGTCTGAGCCAAATACCCTGTCACTAAAAAATAATAGGCTGAAACTATTATTTTAGACGATTGCTCTGGTCGTCGAATTATTATCAAGAGCTTCTGTGATTTTATGTACAATGACACCAGAAAAGCAAAATCCATACTGTTTGTCGCTCAGACTGTTGAGGTGATCAACTACTTTCTTGCCGATGAGAGAGAAGGCTAATGGGACAATTTTGCGACAGAGCTGAGCATTCACTCGCTTTCTTGCAAATTTGGCATACAACTGACACATTTCATTGATCTGGGAAATATTTCTCCTTCAGACAGCTGTTAAACATTTTTACCAATACTGGGAATAGCTCTGGCTTAACCACAGGAATTTTATTCGGGCTAGTAACCTTCGTAGATTCAAGGCTTTCATAAATCTTGGAAATTTCTAATCTGAGACAGAGATATTGCAAAGTTTGTGTTCCATGAGAGGTATGAGTCCGACATGAGTTGTGTCCCTTGGGGCATAGCATGGAGTTAGAGCCAAAGTTCATTGAAAAGATCTTTCCTTTATGAGACGCGGATGAGATAACCTTCAGACCCCGGTTGAGAATCACTTCAATTATTCCATAACATGCAGGTGTCAAGTTCTTTTGTTTTCAAATTTGTCTTAAGACTGCATTTGCATAGCTTCTCTTAGCATTTCCCATGTCTCTCTTGTATTTATTGTGAACAGCTCTGAAAGCAGTAAGAGTTCTGTTGCACCACTCCTTCTGATAAAGATGGTAGTCATGGTTACGATGAGCGAGAACCATTTTTACCTTACATCAGCATGTCTGATGCTAACCGCAAGGTAGGCAAATGATCTCAGGTCTTCTACTGAAAGGAAGTGGAATGATTATATTGAATCAATTTATAGGTCTACTGCTAGGAAGCAGACATTTTTTCTCACCAGAATCCATCTTGCACATTTATAAATCTGCCATTCATCCATGCATTGAATATTGCCGCTATGTCTGGTATAGTGCTCCTTCTATATTCTTGACGAAATACAAAAACAATTTGTAAAGTTATCGGCCCTGACCTGTCAGCTTGACTTCAGTCACTTTTTTATCGTCGTAATGCGGCTTCTTCATGTCTTTATTATAAATATTTTCATTGTTCTCATGAGTTTTCCTCCTTGGTACCTCAATCTCATGAACTGAAGCGTAGTACTAGAATGTTAACTATGTCTCATCATTTTACTGTTCAAATAGTGAGATATAACTGTAAGTTCTACTCCATTAGTTTCTTCTCTCGCAATTCTCGCTTACCGAACTCTCTTCTCTGATTCATCTACGATATTTAAATATTTAAATGCATCTTTTATCTTTCTGAATTCTATTCTTTTATTTTCCTTTCTCCTCATTAAATTTTTCTCATTTTCTTTCACTCTCACTAACCCCATTGCGTCTTAGTGGTATTATCGCCTTACTCGATGTGAAATGATTTTAAAAAAGGCGTGGACCAGGGCTGGCTATTTGGCCTTTGTTCTTTTTGTGGGAAATACGACTTTCCATGCTTGAAAGAACCCAATCGGAAATGAGGAAGGCTGTTTTAGCAAACCTATTTCTGAAGAGGGCCGAGAGGAACTTAGGCAATGTATGATTTAAAGCTATCCCAGTCAGCATTGGTGTATTGGTAGATTGTCCTGTAAAATTGGACACCGGAGGAAACCTTCGATTTGATATCTACTTTGACCAGTGAGTGGCATAAGATTCCCAATGGATGTAACCTTTCAACGGAATATTTGTCAGGAGAGGAGAGCATAATTCCCAATTATACCAGGAATGTGAGTAGACTTGTCCACGATCTGGATCAGTTGATACCCTATGAAGCAGTCATGGCAGTATTTATCTTCTTTGTCGGTTATGTCATTTCTTATGGAGAATATTGAAACCACCACAAGTATGAATGTTAGCCGAAGAATGATCAAAGAAAGATATTATGAATCTTCTCAGCTATTCTGTCAAACATTACAATAATATCATCCTATGGATCATAGATTGTGAAGACAAAGAATAAACTATAAACATGATTAACACGAAAGCAAATGAACGGGAATTGAGAGTGCTCTTTTTTTGGTGTCTTTGTCACTAGGGAACGAAAACTTTATATAGATACCAATCCCATGACAATAGTGATTCTGAAGGTCCTCTTTTAAGAGTAGGGATGAGTAACCTAACATTGTAAATTCCTGAACTGGAGGATATTGTTTGAGTCCCGTTTCAGAGAGGGATATGAGATCAATTTGTATTTCAACTTCAGGATAGTTAGATCGTAGAACCCTTTAGTGTTGGAGATGGGGATCCTAGGGTCTACTTTTTGCATAGGTGAACTGGGTTTACTTCTGTGTGTGATAATTTTGCCATATTTTTCTATGAAAGGCGAAGGACCTAGGTAATGAAACAGCAACACACAATATGATACCTATAAAATATTACCTGGATTGCCAGAAAGCAAGGCCATAACTATGGACTTCATCATGGTATCAAGAGGCCCCCGATGGATACTACTGCACAATACAAATCCCATTCACCAAATAGCAACACAGTAGCCTCAATTGTATGCATCTGCTGAGAGGATAGCTGTTCAGGAGTTACTCTAAGATTTGGATCCCTGACTATCAAACGGATAGTCTGGGATCCGAATCTTAGAGCAAAACATTCAAAACAAAACATTATATATGGGCGCGTAGATTAGAACGTTCGCTTTCCGATCATTTGACCCGGGTTTGAATCTCATTATGGTCAATTTATCGGAAAGGTAACTTCTTGATGTTATCGAGCTGAGGAGGCGATTGCAGCGAGGAAAGTATCAGAAACGATACCACGTGTTGAGCCTAGTCTTGTGATTGAAATTGGGTAGATGGAACTATTTGTCACAAGCCATCGTGACCGAGGGTGTGAGCGTACTGGACTTGTTCAGACTGTTAATCACACCAGATAAGGCGCTTTCTCCCAGAATTTGTAACTAAGGTCTGCTCAGCATAGTTGCAGTACAAACCACAAGTGGGTTCTGTGGGTGTTGAATAAATACAAATGTGTCTGAACAGCCGTCTTGCACACTGATACGAGCGGCCAGCCACCACACGCACACACACATATATTCACCATCTACAAATTCCTTTTAACAACCCGAACAAATATCATTTTTTATTGTTTCTGTATGTGTCAACATTTTTCCGTTTATTGTTTCTATGCCTTATTTTTAAATATTATTTTTACTTTCTTTTTGATCTCGAAACAGATATCAATGAAGGATTATTTGGTAAGTCTTTCGTGTTTTTATCATTGCGTTCATTTGTCCGTGATCTAGAAAATAACTAGCAGGTGGCCATTAAATTGGTTCAACTTAGTTATGCTACATCAAGTCAAATTCTACTGAGTTCTGTAATTCACTTTTAATAGACATCATAAACACGGTGCAGTGACGTGTGTGTATGTGTGTGTGTGCTTCTCTTCAAGTAACAATAATAGCTCTAATAGCCGTTATAAAAATAAACAGGTTTATTATGGGAGAAAAATAACTATACAAGAATTGTACTTATTGAACTATAAAAGGTAAACAATGAATATAAGCAAAGATTTAAAAAATAGCTCGAGAGAAAAATAAATTCAATATGCACAAACAAATAACTGTCGGGATAAAATATCTTTTCTTTACTGTCACTCCCGATAGCCGAAACTTTTAGTACACTGACGAATGTACAGGATCTAGTTACGAGAGATGAAAAACAGAGCGGTAAACAGACTTTTGTTTCGGCCGTGTCTCATTTTATATATAAAATAGGCGTCTTTGGTGATCCGTCTCGGTGCAGCACTGCCCCATTACACTTTAGAGATGGTCTCGGAACTACGCTGTAGTGTCTACAGCAAAAACCAATGGTAAAACATTTAAACCTAACGTTATATCGCATTTGCTCTTGTGGGAGGCACATACATACATGATGATGCCTGTGCCTGTTGCTAGATATACAGACATTTCTTCAAACTTTGATCTCGTAATGCAATTGGCATACTAAAAACAATAGCGTTGTAAATAATAAATACACACTATGTATCACTTTTACTTTGACAATATAATTAACACTTAGGAAAATGTTTTAATGCATAATTACCGTATATTGAAAGTAATAATAACGCACGCTGAATAAATTTCGGCAAGATTTCAATAATTTAGCAAGGATTGCACAAATGCTATTGAATTAAGTTCTCGATTTGTGATGAGATTTTAATAACCGCCGAGATAGAATTAACGAAAAACAAAACAGGCATTAGAGTAGACATCAAAAGAAATAATTATTAACATTATAATTATTATATGAAAAATTGGAGAGAAAGAAACTAAAGAAAACAAACGCTAAGAAAAAATCCATTTTACAATGAGAAAAAGCCTTCACACTGTACAAGTTTGAAGTTTGTTTTCATATAAAATCTAGCAATCTTTTATTTATTTGAATTATGACAGATTTAACATCGAAATTTAAACATGGGTTTAAAAATTTATCAATTGTTCCTTTTGTCTACATTACACCATAAAACTGCTTTCTTAAATTCTTTTTTTTTACTTTGAAAATTTAAATTCATGAAAAATAATTAAAGAACAACGTTCAGAAATTTAGATTTACAGATGGAAAAAATTGAATAATAGATACACATATAAGCATTCACCAACAAATTTAATAAAAGGTACATTGTAATAAAATATTTTCTTTCTGTTTGAACAGGTACGGCTGTCTCTTTAAAGAGTTTGTTTATGTTGCACATGGCGTTACCACTAATGTTAACCATATTGTTAAACACGTCGATGTTCTCAAGTGTTCAATGAATAAACAAAAACGAGAATAAAATTTCCTTTCGTGACAAAATTCTGTGTTTAACAAAATGAGAAAAAGTAAAGCGTTTGGGATTAATTCAAGACTTTTTTTAAGTCTAAAATTTGCTTATACGTAGAATGAACTTCGTAATAAAACTAATTTATTTGTTTTTCTTTCGTTTCGACTAATTTTTGTTGTTTTACAAGTTCATGAACTTGAATGAAACAAAACCAATTGTTAATTCGCCTAACAAAAAAAAAAAAAAAAAACAGACATTAATTTAGTTGCTAAGTTCATTTTGTAAACAAATTAAAATTTTTTGTGTGAGAGATGCACACGCGAGATTGATATAAAAATCGGCATATAATATATAAACTACATAGTTGTACAGGGTTAACCTCTCATGAAAAAAAACCCGAATTTGATTTGTGCCACATTTTTTCGACTGAACACGAAGTCAATACTTCGTGATAATGCTTGTATTTTTGTATATCTTCATGAAATATAAAATAACTTTTGATTATATCCTGGATTACGTTTCATTTTGCATCTTCTGCCAGGATTTTAATTTTGAAGCTGGATATGAAATTGTTTATTCACTTTTAGAACATTGACTTTTACAGCTATACAACAATGGTGAGTGAAGGTTATGCAAAATATACCTAGAACCCGAGCAAGAATATACAAAGAATGAAAAATGTGAAATTTAAGCCAGAAAAATATTCTATTTCCAAACTAATTGTTGTGAAGTGGAGTTTGGAATAAACGTTGTCAGATCAACAAACGGTAGTTCGACTGGCATTCGCTGTGGTGTTCTGCTTTTATAGCAGTATCTCATTTACATACAACACTACACCTCCCTGAACAAAAATTGTCTTATGCCTTTCGTTGATCTTTGACTTAATTATTCTTGGGAATCTAAACTGTCTTTCTTGGTGTTTATCTTAATTTCTTCTTATAGGTGACCTAGGTCTGAGTTCATTTTCCTCATCCGATTCATCATCAGATTTCTTGTCATTATCATCCATAGATTGTTTAGTTTCACTACTGGATACATTAGCGCCCTCCTCCCCCTTCATGTTCTTCACCTTCAGATTCTTTGTCCATATCTATATCCTCCGGTTCCATTCTGCTTCTGAATTGATCCACACGGGCCAGGACATTTTATCCATTTTTCGTTAGTACTTCTGTGTTGTGTCCTCTCTGTACTACAAAGTTCGCCTTCTCTGGATTAGATTCTTTGTCTTTTTATACCAGACACTTTCACTTGTTGAAAATGACATTGTTATGGGAGCTCTAGTCTGTCAACCCATTAATGCGGAGGGACTTTGTAGTCTGCCGGCATGTGGGGTTAAATATAAACTCTAAAGGTTTGTGATCTGACTTTAACAAAAACTTTCGTCCTAACAAAAAGTTTCGAGCTGTTTCTCTGCTCCATACTATTGCTAATGCTTTTTTTTTCTTAATATTTGAGAAGTTCACTTCAGTTAACGTTAATTTTCTTTTTTGGATGATGATCTTGAGATAAAATTGCAGCTACAGCATCCGTAGTCAATGTTACTTCTATTTTTTTTTTTTTTTTTTTTTTTTGTCAAAGATTTTTGGAGTCGGTTTTCAAATTTGTGCCTTTTTTATGCTTTCAAAAGCTATATTTCGCCTTTAAATTTAAATTTTGTATTCTTTTTCTGTAATTCTGCAAATGGCTCTATTAGGTCACTGTATCTAGGTAGAAAAAAATTGGTCAATCCCAAAAAGGATTCTAATTCCTTTTTATTTTTTGGTGTAGATACTTCCGATATTTTATTTATCAGTTTGTCTGGTGAAATTCCTTCTTTAGATATTTGGTATCCCAAATTTCTTATCGCAACAATTGGTGAAGCCCAACTGCTACTACCTTGGGTAACTTTTTCTAATATGCTTTGTTCTACCATTTTCTTTAGTCTTGCAACTACAATAGGTAGAATGTGAATAGGCATCTTTTCGAGATTCAAAATAAATTTTCGAGATTCAAAATAAATATAAATATAATATAACTTTTATATATTTAGTTTGCTCTGGTCTGTGCAAATAGCCGACAACAGTTTTCAAACGGTTCATCAGTATTTTGGCAAAAAATATTGGTATCATTCACTGGTCTAGTGCTCTAGGTCTCACCTAACAAATTCTATTATTATAGAATCTCCTGTTGGGGTTTATGTAGGGGTGATGTATTTACAGGTGGTTATTTTCAGATAACGTCCTTAATCTAAATATACACCAATTTTGGGCCTTTTAAAAATGTATACAAAGATTAGTAGAAAGATATATTTTGCATGTACTGACAAAATTTTATATCTCTTAAAATAAGATATACAATATTTAAAGAGTTCATGAATTCATATCAGAAAGTTCTCGTGTTGAACGTCTAAAGTTCTTTAGCATATAATAAAGAAAGAAGACAGAGTCCTTGTAAATGTGTACGTATGTATGTAAGTATCTTGCTGATAGTAGTAATCCTTTCAACTCTCTGTGGAATTTTTAATTGTCCGAAAATTTAGGGCATGGGAGAACAGACGAAATTATTTCATCGGTCTCTTTTTACACTTTTCTGAAACAAAAGAATCCATTCCAGAATTGTTTCTTGATTTCTGATTGGTTCACAGATGTGACTCATTTAACCATCGATTTTTCTTCACCTACATTTAGGAATGCAGACCTTTTAGCCTCTTTTATCGATTTCCTTTTTTCTTGTTTTGTTTTTATTTCTTTATGGAAAACCAAAATAGTTTTCCAACTTTTATTTTTTTTAATTTTGAAATAGTGAACTTTTTTTTTATTTTGCAATAGTGAACTTTTTTTTGTTTAGATTCTTAAATAGTGAACTTTTTATTTAGGTACCGCCCCGGAAAGTGTATCTTATTGTTTTCACCATTGCCGTAATTATAGCTTTGCTTTCGGTATACTTGATAGAAACTTTCTAAACTTATCCTTAAGCGAGGCCCACCACTTATTACACACAACCTCCTCTACGCGCTCCATCTGAACTAATACTACGAGCTTTTGCTGAAAACCATGTCTTTCCAGCAAGGGTGCTTTAAATTTCCGGCAAGCAACCATTCTAGTTTTGGACGTGTACTATACAAGCATGCATGATTACAAAATAAAAAGACTATCAGTAACCATTCCAGCAGAAACTAGAAATTTTTCAGCGGTAACAACAGACAAACAAATGTTCACATTTAAAAACGTGAAATATTTTTAAGGCGAAGAAGATTCAGACGTTTTGGGAGTCACATGAGAGGAGCACAGTACAACTACAACTATTTTCCTGTGTATAATATATACAAAATATGTACCTCAAAACACCAGGCTAAGAAT
The DNA here is from genome assembly GCA_964036315.1 of Acanthosepion esculentum. Taxonomy (NCBI): domain Eukaryota; kingdom Metazoa; phylum Mollusca; class Cephalopoda; order Sepiida; family Sepiidae; genus Acanthosepion; species Acanthosepion esculentum. Next base: position 42,828,638 of record OZ038507.1, on the reverse strand, counting down.
AGTAATTCTACTTTATAAAAAGGAAGATAATAAAGACTTTAGAAACTATTGCCCTATCACCTTACTATCGGATATATGTAAATAAGTCTCAAAAGTGATTGCAGCCTAACAAACACCAGATTACAACATTTTGATTAGATTTTTAATTTTGAGAAGAACTCTTGAAACATATTTATGAAGTAATTTTATGAAGGGCGTTAAAATAATAAATGTCAATAGATGATCTGAAAAATTTCACAACTCGTAAACACACATAAAGATTTATCAGTTAAATTAAATACTAATACTACTACTAATAATAATATATAACTGAAAAAATATATTATAATAATACTGTTCTTTCGCTCTTTTGTATAAATTTGAATGTAAGCTGTCTCAAGTGAAGTCTTGACACATATACATATTATAAAAAAGTAGACATGAAAAGGGAAGAATGGGACCGACGCTTTCCAAATTTAATACGTTACTTTCCAAGTCGATATGCCTTTGGAGAAAACATGACAGATTGATATTGTTGAAAGAAGGGTGGGCATGTTTGTGTTTGCGTGACAGGAAAACATCAGTAGAGCTGAAATTTTACACATAGATTTATTTTTAAATCGCAATTTTTACCGAGAAGAGAAGCTTATTTATCGTTCATAACGAATAAACGATTACTCCCACATAACAATTGGAGTTATTTGCTCTTATTTTTTTCATTTCTTCTAACTTTTGAGAATCTACTCAATCAAACTGTACTCTAGTAGAGGGTACAGTTAAATTGGAATCCTGTTAAATTGTTTAAAAAATCAACAATTTTCCTTCATAAATGTGTTAAATTATTTAAAATACAAAATGGATCAATATAATTGATTCTAAATTATTTGAAAAATTACTCTGTTAAGGTATATAAAATAAATAAATGATAAACTATATTTTATTTATTTTTCGAAAATATATTTACGGATTATCCTTTTTATCCCACTTCATTTTTTTCAATTTATATTTAAATTCCCTTTTCAACCACAACTAAAATCATGTAAACACTTTATTATGTATGATGATTGTAGTGTCGTAATTATAATCGGTATATATTTTTTTACTTAATCCGATATTATTTCCTATTACTTTGGACTTTACATGGATACGTAGATACACCTGTTTGAGTACACACCCTATTTTTAAACAGCACTTTAAAAAAGGGGCGTTTATTCAGACACGTTAAAATATAACGTTTATATAATAAAATTTATATATATACCTTCATGTTTATTTCAGCAGAAATTTTAGCCATGATTTTAGTCTAAAAAAGCAACCTCATGTTCACCTACAATGATTTGCGAAGGCACCTTACATTCATGTTGATAAGGTGGAACAATGTTTTACCTGAAATTTGTATATTATCATAAATTTATCATCGCAGATCTTGGTCCAATAATTTTGCAGGGCCTTTATTCAGCTTTAAGACGCATAAAGAGATATATCTTCGGTACCTGCAAAAAACGCAACAACTTATTTTCAATCCTCGTAGACACTACTGATAAAAGCATACTACTAAACAATCCTAACTTCTTAATAAAATAAATCATTTTATGTAGTTGATCCAAAACTTTTTCACACCAGTGGATATATAACAAATATTTTGATGGATTGTACAACTTTATAAAATTAAAATATTACAATGAGCAGTGCAATTGATTTAGTAGTGAAAGTGTGTACAATTGAGTTACTAGACCTGAATGTTGAATGATGATTAATATATTTTTTCTTGATACTCTTGTAAAAATGCATCGAAAAGACTGGCAAACAATAAACTGATGGGAGACAACCGGAAATAAATGCATTCCATTATTATATTCAGGGGAGAGCACTTTTTATTAAATTACAACATTAATAGAAACTTCTCCTAGTTACTGGATTAGATTTTAGTACACAAAAATAAATGAAGTAAAAAATTAAATAAAAAAATGAAGATTGTGTTCCGCTTTCAAATGAAGAGAGCTCGTTTTTCTTTGAAATCAAATCTTTTGACTATCGATGTCAATAAGCTCTAATTTTTTTAATTTTTTTTTTGAGTCGGAGGTAAATCATTTTCGAAGCAACCTATACATTTTAATTTAAATCCATAGGAGAATCTGCAATGTTTTCAGTCCTGACCTGGCTTCAGTCAGATTCCCACCGCGGTAACGTAGCTTCCCTGTGCCTTTTTTAAAAATATTCTCGGGGTAATTGTTCTAATGAGCTTTAGGAATTTAAGCGCAGTACTAGATTGGCAGCTAGGTCTCATTATTTAACAGTTGAAATTGCTCGATGTAACCGTAATTTCTATGCGAACAGTTTCTTCTCTCGCGCGTCCTGCTTGTGGAACTCTCTTCCGTCCTCTTGCTTTCTAATCAATTTTGATCTTCAAAAATACTAATGCAATATCAATCATTTTCTATTTTTTTAAATTACTGTTCTTCTATGTTCAGGCTCCGTAATAACGTTTTCATTTTCTTATATTCTTTCACACTCAATAACCCTTTTGGCTTTAGTGGCTTTATTGCCTTGCCTGGGGTGAAATGATTAAAATGCTTTTTTTCAGAAAACTTGTAAAATAGAAGAGATTTTGATTTAGGCTTTAACAAAGAATTAAAAAGAAAAAAAAATGAATGAAAATTAGTCTTTTTATTCCGCTGATATATTCAATCAGTGATGTCATTCAGCGGAATAAAAAGAATAATTTTCATACATTTTTTCTGCCACAAATTTTCATAATATCTCTTAATTCATTAACCTGTTTTTTCAAATATGTTGTAACATAATTTTGATGTTTGTCTTAATCAGTTCATAATATACATTTCAATGTTCAATGCACAAAGTATATAGACGTGTCGGAGTTAGCTCCTCCTCAGTTTCCTTAATCCTTCAACAGGGGCCTCTATCCCCTGACTATAAATACTGGCTGACCATTCTCTCTCTCTCTCTCTCTCTTCTCTCTCTCTCTCTCTCTCTCTCTCTCTCTCTCTCTCTCTCTCTCTCTCTCTCTTATTTTAACCTTTTCTGATATCTCTTCACATCTTCACACCACGGTCCGCTACAGACGTATACTTTTCAGGGATTAAAAAGAAAAGTGAAATGTAATTCCGTGTGATTAACTGATTGACTGACAACGTCTATTCCAGAGATTACTCCACATCATAACAATATGGCGTCGCCGATAGGAAACCTAACTGAGTAAGATAAACCGGAGCAAGTAGAAACTTTTATTAGATGTTTAGCAGTGTTGGCTTGGGTAAATAAACTGAAAGACAAGAAATCCTCTGGTGAAGAGAATGAAATTACTGATTTATATTTGGCTTCGACAGGACGTGAAGCTATAAAGAAAATATCCATTACGGTGTACCCCAAAATACTGGAAGACTTAACATATGAGGAAATTTCAACCGTTAAAAAGAAACATGCGATAAAAAGCTGGTTATTGCAGAGAACAAAATTTCTGTAAAATAGACAGAACCCAAATGAAACCGTAATGTAATATTTATACAGATTGAAAGAAACATCAAAATATTGCGAATTTGAAAAACTGAGTTCCAGAGAAATATCTATAGAAAATGAATTGATCCTTTTAAGATGAATGGAAAGCATGTATGACGTTACATATAAACGTATAATTCTAGAACGGCTACAAGCGAATGATATGAATTTAGAAGCAAGTGTAGAATTCTTGCAACAATTAGAATTAATTAATAAACTTAATGATTCTAAAACAATGTGGAAGCATACAACAAAACTGAAACCCTAAACACGAAAGAAACAAAAACAAATGACCAGTCCTAGAAAAATTGTGTTTAAACTGTAAAAAATGACCATTTGCAATCTGTGTGCAGATATAAAACTGTGAAATCGTCCACAACAACCAACTCTACCCTTTTTGGAAATGCACCCTTCCTACTTGCGGTTGTGTGAAGATGTTAAGAGATATCAGAAGGTTTCAATGATCAGAAGGCTTAAAATTGTGTGTGTTCATAATCTTCCATCCACAACAATTAAAAGACAAAAATAATGATTCAAAAACAATAAGGTAAATAACATCTACTTACTTACAAAATATCAACGAGCATCCATTGGTCGATCACCGTAAATCCAACTTGCTGATTGGTCAGCTTCGACCAATCAGATCGCTCCTACGCGCAGAATCAATTTAGGCGCCAAGTCAATTTGGAGCCACCCATGTGATACAGCGAAGATATATAAACAGAAAACGTGTGATATTCGCTCTGTTTCATTTTCCGGCTTTTTTCGACTTCTTAACTTTTCTACGTCACTCGTACATATCAACACGCCGCCAAAATGTGACCCTAAAGGAACTCTCGTCTCGACTGATCCAGTCAGACGTTAAATGAACAGTACTTGATTCATGCAAGTATTATCTCTGAACTCTATGTAACTTGTTCATACATTCCATACATGCTACACTATTCTTATACATTCTAATAGTCGACTTATTCAATATGAGCTCAGATACAATTTTATCAAGTCAAAGAGACGTAACTTTCAGTTCAAATACATGTATATTCAGTTCAATAATAAATTCAATTGTTATGTTTTTGAATCATTATTTTTGTCTTTTAATTGTTGTGGATGGAACATTATGAACACACACAATTTTAAGCCTTTTGATCATTGAAACCTTCTGATATCTCTTAACATCTTCACACAACCGCAACAAAACTTCAAACTAAAATTACAAAAGTATATTCGATAAGAACACCTCCAAAAAGTAGAGACACAGTAGAATTGAATGGCATAACTTTTTCCATTCAGGTTGACACGGGAAAAGATGTTACGTTGATCCCAAGGAATCTTTAGGCAAAAACGGTAAACCCAAATTAAGAAAAAGTAAACTTAATTTAAAACAATTTGATGGATCTGTCTTCAAAACTCTACGATCCTTTGAAGGAACTTTCGAGACAAAAAAACCGTTTTGAGATTATTGCCATCACTGTTGTAGAACGCACAAAAATCATGGACTCCTGGGAATAGACGTTTCAAAAGTGGATACAGAGAAAACAATAAACTGTATAAAGTCAGAATAACCAGACATATGAGTATTAAAAGGATATAAAGTGAGTATTCGTATAAAAGAAAATAAATATAATGTCCCATATTTTTAATATATTTCTCATCTTTTACATGAATATGTAAAAGTAATTAACAATTTCAGCGTTTATCCACATTACAATAAAAATGTAAAAAGCGCTAACTTTTTCAATATTTTTCTCTGCTTTACCATAAAAAGTTGAAAATCAGTAAACTTTTGAAAAATGTTCTACTCTCTTACATAAAAACTTTATTTCAATACCTTTACATAAAAATGTTAAAATCTTAGATATCTTAATATATTTATCCTATTTTACATAAATATGTAAAAATAACTAACATTTTCAATCGTTTTGTCCACATTTCCATGAAAGTGTAAATTAAGTAACATTTCCAACATTTTTCTAAAAAATTTTCTGCTTTCAATAAAAAGATGAAAATCTGTAACCTTTTGAAAAAGTTTCTCCTCTTTTACATAAAAATGTAAATAATCAGTAACTTTTTCATCATATTTCAAAGTTTTTACATAAAAATGTTAAAAAGTCACATATTTTCAATATATTTCATCTTTTACATAAATACGCGAAAATAGGTAAAAATTTCAACATTTTTCCACATATCTATAAAAATGTAAAAATATGTAAAATTTTCAGTATTTTTCTACACATTTCACTGATTTTCCATAAAAAATTATAGTCAGTAACATTTTGAACATTATCCTCCTCTTTTACATGAAAATGTAAATAAACAGTAATTTTTCATCATATTTCAAAACTTTTTATATAAAATTATGGAAATATCACTTATTTTCAAGGTTTCTTGTCTTTTACATGAACATGTAAAAATTTCACCTTTTTTTCACATTTCCATAAAAAGTGTAAAAATGTAATTTTCAGCGATTTTTGCCACATTTTCTCGCTTTTCCAGAAAAATGTGAAAAACAGTAACATTTGAATAACTTTCTCCTCCTTTACATAAAAATATAAATAATCAGTAAATTTTTCATCATATTTCTAAACTTTTAGATAAAAATGTTAAAATCTCACATATTTTCAATATATTTATCATATTTTGCTTAAATAATGTAAAAATGAATAACATTTTCAACATTTTCCCTACATTCGAATACAAGTTTAAAAAGCACAGAACTTTTCAATACTTTTCCCAAAAAGGTGACAATCAGTAATCTTGTAAATATTTTTCTCTTTTACATAAAAATTTAAATAATTTTTAACATATTATAAAACTTTTTATTTTACATAAAAATGTTAAATATCAACACATTTCCCTGCTTTTCCATAAAAAGGTGAATGTCTGTAACATTTGAATATTTTTCTCCTCTTTTACATAAAAACGTAAATAATCATTTACTTTTTCATCATATTTCAAAGCTTTTACAATTAAAATGTTAAAATCTCACATATTTTCTGTAGATTTCTCTGCTTTTACACAATAATGTAAAAAAATTCTCTCCACATTTCAATAATAATTCAAAAATAAGCAATATTTTCAATATTTCTACACATTTTAATAAAAATCTAAAAAGAACTAACTTTTTCTACCGATTCATCTGCTTTTCTATACAAATGGGAAAGTCCTTTTGAATATTGTTCTCTTTTACATGAAAATGTGAATAATCAGTTACTTTTTTATATTTCAAAATATTTACATAAAAATGTTACCACCTCACATATTTTCAATATATTTGTCATCTTTTTCATAAATATGTAAAAATAAATAATATTTTCAAACATTTGTCTCCACATTTCCATAAAAATGTAAAAATAACTAATATTTTCAACATTTTTCTCCACATTTCAAGAAAAATGTGAAAAGCACTATCTTTTCTAATACATTTCTCTGTATAACCTTTTGTACTATTTTTGCTCTGTGAAATGTCACATATTTTCAATATATTTCTAATCTTTGACATAATTTCATCATATTTCAAAACTTTTATATCGTTGTTCGTCTTCCGCATGTGGAGATGACCTTCACTTCGAATCACTGGTGGCGGGGGGGGGGGGCATTGGGCGGAGATGACGAATGAGTTCGATCTCCGCCCTGAAATGTCTGTTGCAGTTTTGACCTGGGATACTGGGGGCTGAACCAGGCTGGGAGGCGGAACCATGTCGGTCTTTCCCTTTCTGGCGTCTCTGTTCTTTGTCTCTGATTATTTTCTCTTCAAAATCAGACCTTACAAGGGAGCACAAGACGGCACGGTCCCCAGCCGACTCTTCCTAGGTGGAACGGGGAATGCCACAAATATTGAGAGACTCCTTCGGTGTGTCTTTGTAACGTTTCTTTGGTCTACCGAGTGAGCGCTTGCAATCTCTTTGGAAGGCGACAGTCGCACTTGCGGCGGACTTGACCAGCCCAACGGAGCTGATAACGCAGTAGAATGGCACGGAACAGGGTCCTAAGGCATCTAATATGAAAGGCATCGAGCTGTTTAGCATGCCGGCTGTACACCGTTCACGTCTGGCACGCATAGAGCAGCTGTGGTAAGACTACTGCTCTGTAACTTTGAACTTGGTGGTAAGGCTCAGTTCTCGCCACTCACAGACTTTATCCTTCAGTCTGCCGAAGGTCGTACTGGCTTTGGTGGTCCTGTAGGCCACTTCCTCATCGATGTTGACGGAGTGCTATCAAGATAGATGAACATCTCTGCAACTGCTAGTCTCTGGTCTTGACGGTAATGTGAGGTTCAGTGTGGGTGTGGCAGGTGCATGTTGCATGCTTCGGTCTTTTTAGTAGAAATTGTGAGGTCAAAGTCTTTGCAGGCTTTGGAGAATAAGTCCACGCTGTGTACTGGCATTGAGCGCACAATCGCCAGTGAACAGGAAGTAATGGGTCATATCTTCATGCACTTTTGTCTTTGCCTGCAATCTCCGAGGGTTGAAGAATTTACCGTCGGTACGGTGGCGGAGATCTATACCGATGTCTCCATCTCGGAAGGCGTCCGTCAACATGCTGAACCCCTGCGGAAAACACCATGCTGAACCCCTAAAGCAGGGATGTGTGCTGGTTCCCACAGGGAGCCAGCACGCATCCCTGTTGGGAGTACTTCATCCCGCACTCTTGCATTCATGCCGTCATGGAATTTCCGGACTATCGCAATGAACTTGACTTGGCCATGATCTCCCACAGTCCTCCACAGTGTGACGATCCTGTCCACGGTGCAGCCGCCCGCGCGGAATGCACAGGGAGCAGGTCACGTTCCAGGTGTGCGATCAGGCGTTTGGACTCTTTCCAAGAGAGCGCGGTGGCTGTCACAGGCGTTCTTTTCCCTTTGCGCTTGTAAAGGCGGATAATGGTAGCAGCCTTAAGTTCCTGTAGTAGCTTTTCTTGAGTCCACATAGAGCTGAACAAGCCTGTGAGGCTTTCATGCTACCAGAAGCATAGAAGTCATTCGGCACCAGACATCTTGCCGCTTGGCAGGCGCTTGATGGCTTTGGTAACTAGTGAATTTTTTGGTAGTCAGTGAATCTGCCAGTGTGTTGTCGACTGGGACTTGTGACAATGGGTTCTTCGTTGATGGTTGATGGTCGGTTGGATAAACTGCTGAAGTATTTTACTACGAAGAGTTTCACAATCAAGCAAGGTTCTATTTGACTTTAAAGCACATTCACTCGTTCAGATTTTCTAGAAATGCTCTGTTTTGTATCCCAAACATAAGCAAAACAATTTCTAAAGAATTAATAGATTAGTATTTTATATTAATATCAGGTAGAGATAAACTATCGAACTATCAAACTGTCATGTAGACTTGTGGATTTTACTTGTTTTTGGACCAGCTTTAATGTTGAACTGCGAGTTAAGTGAACTGTTTAGCTTCTGTCTTTATTTTCTGAAACTTTTTTGAATTTCTCAGTTTCTTCCTTTCTTTTATTTATTTGTGCATTTTTTCTCTTTCTTTTCTTTTTGTTTCTTTCATTTTTTTGTATTTTTACCCTCGTATTTGTTTTCGTGTTTATTTATTTATTTATTGTTCTTACGTGCTTATTTGTCTTTGGTTTTCCACTTTTTTGTTTTGTTTTGGTTGTTTTCGACTAGGCAAGCCATTATTCGGTTGGCCCTGGTGGTTTCAGACCGCCATGGTCGAAGAGACTTTAAATACACCGCCGCCAGTCTCACCAGCTAAAACGGCCTGGTGTGAGAGTAGGCCAAAAACAAAAGACGCGGCTTATTATGTTGCTCAAAGAGAAAATTTGAGGATTCCTTTAAGGGCAATGAGTTCCTCACCATACCGGAAGCCCTCGAAGCAGTAAATACACGCATTATATCCCTGTTGACCTCCGACGTTAAAACGCGGAAATTAATTGGGCTCAGCAGGGATATCTTGAAAACCTTGCACATCAGCCCCAATGTATTAGCCAGGAGAACAAATGCTATATGGGATATTCTCCTACCTACAAAGCAGTAAGCGAAAGACTTGGCAGGAAGTGTGTTGAGTACTAAAACGTTAAGACTACAGACGGAGTACATGAGCACCAGGAGGACAAAAGTGAAAGTCCATGGAGTGCCCGTGGACATCTGTGAGGATAGGATTGGGCCCTTTTTCTCAAAATGCGGCCAAGTAAATGAAGTGAAGGTCCTCATCAGCAAAGCTGGGATAGCTACCGGTGACATGAAGTTACAAGTCACGGTAAATCGAAAAATGTCCACTGACGACATGTGCGAGGCATTTCGGCGGTATTTCGAGAGCCGGTTTACCAGGGAGCTTGGTCTCCGGGACGACAAGCTTCGTAGCTATTTGGCTGACTTTCCTCGGCTTTCACCGACTGAAGCGGCTAGCTGCGGGGGAGAGATCACGGAGGGCGAAGTCTATGCGGCATTGAAGAAGGTCGGCAGAAGCAAGTCGCTCGGTCTGGATGGTTTGCCCGATGAATTGTACTTGAGGCTGTCACACATCTTTGTCCCGATTTTGACTGTGGTGTTCAACAACTGGTTCCGGCAGGAGGCCGTCCCCGACCGGTTCACCAGGGGTCTGATCACACTGTTGAAAAACGGCAAGGAAGTTAGGCGGGATTTGGATGATTATAGGCCCATAACTCTGCTAAAGACTGAGTTAAAGATTTTGGCCAAGATCCTGCAGGAGCGTTTGCAGTCAGTTGCCGAGTCTCTGTTGGGTCCTGAGTAGACTTGCGCTGTGAGGGGCCGAACAATTCAGATCAACCTGCATCTGATCCGCACGACAATAGAGGGTGTAAAAGACGACGAGTAAACCGCTCTGATCAATTTAGATCAGTCCAAGGCATTTGATCGCTACCTTGCTGCAGGCCACCGGATTCGCATCCGACTTCTGCCGCTAGATTAGCCTCCTGTATCGCTCCCCCAGTGCTGTGGTACAGGTGAACGGGAAGCTGTCGGGCGCTTTTGCACTGTCTAGGTCGCTTCGTCAGGGGTGTTCACTGTCGCCCCGACTTTACGCTTTGGTGTTGGAGCCTCTCCTTCGCCGGCTAACTGACAGGGCGCACAGTTCGGCCCTACGTGGAATCGCTGTCCCTGGAGGGACTCGTGCCAGAGTTTCCACGTACGGCGATGACGTATCTACTTTCGTGTCGTACCGCAGCGACATTGAGGTGGTACTGAAGGCGCTTGATCGGTACGAAATAGTGACAGGGGCCAGGATTAACCGCGACAAGTCGTCCGGCTTGCGGTTAGGTGCCTGGAAGGGGATCGATCTTCCGGGGTCCTTTGGTTGAACAGACTTTGGTTGGACAGACTTGGAGTATGGTTTGGACCCGACCTCCAGCTGGAGAAAAACTGGTCAGAAGTACGGGAAAAGGTAGTCGCGGCCGGTGAGACTTGGCGCCGACGGAGGTTGTCCGTGAAGGGCAGGGCGAAGGCGTGTGCCACTTACGTCTTTCCTCTTGTCCTTTATCGCTTGGCCGTAATTCTCTGTAAGGATCATAAGAAGCAGCTCGAGCGTTCGCTATCCTCCATTTTGTTGAGGGGACGCAAGCATCAGGTTGACAGAGAAGTATGTGCACAACGTCCGTGTCATGGGGTGCTGGGAATGCCACACTTGGCGAGTCACAAGCTCGCCTCAAGTTTGGCTTTCCTATGCCGCACGTTGACAGGAGATTCGATTATGGCGGGTATTGTAAGGGACGCTTTCCCTTGACTTACCATCAACCCCCACCCATCTCGTGGGCTTGGCGCCGTCGTAAGCCGCGGGTTCTATCGAGTTTCCTACGCGAGTGTCGATACGCCTTGAAGGTCATTCCTTGGTCCAGTGACCTTTCTCAGCCTAGGAGAGTCTTCTATCGTTATCTAGTGGAGGGGACCGCGAATGATCCTTTACGTGAGCGGCTCGATTTGTCGGAGGAGGAATTTCGCTCCTTCTGGTCTTAGGCGCCAGCGGTGGATTACCTCAGTAACTCTGAGTTTTCGCTTAACTGGCGACTGGCTCGGAATAGGCTGCCTCTCAATGACATGGCCTTTATATGGGGCTTGGCGGATTTACCAGACTCTGAACGATGTGACCTTCGCCTGGAAGAAACTGCTTCGCACGCCTTCTACCATTGTCCTTGGGTCCGCCCCTTATGGGACCACGTCAGCGAGCTGGCGGCTCGTCTCGCTCCCGAAAAACTCGTGCTCATTGATCGTGCGTACGCGTGTGACAATGTGTCGCCCCCGTATTCTGGAGTGAAACGAATGGTGTTCGCTGTTGGCCACAGCCCGAGTGGTGATTTGGACGACGCGACTGGAGGAAGTCTTGCGAGGCGACCGTCTTTCTCATCAGCTCAAGATAAAGATTAGAACTGATAGAAAACGCTTGCAATCAACAGTCGTTAGCGAAAGCTGGGTGACTGAGGCCAGCTTGGTTCACTTGAACGGGACTAGCCTTGATTTTCTCTTTTAGGTCAACCTATATCACATCGGGGTGGTTTCCTGTGTAGCCTGGTTAGGCTAGACAAACTTTTGTGTACCTAGTTAATGTGAGTAAGTGTTGTTCCTGGCCTGCTCCCGGCTACATCTTTGGTTATGATCCAAGTTGAGATTCCCAACCTCCCCAGTTTGTTTTAGCCCCCTTCCATCTCGACTGGGTCAGCTTTATTGATTCCCCATGCCCGTCTATATTTTCTCCTTTCCCTCTCCCTTAGCGAGAGAGCCTCTTGATTTTGTCCAAGGGCAGAATACAGCGGCTTCTCTTTTTCGAAGGGTTGGACGGGTCCTACTAACATCCTACTAACATCAGTTATGTTTATTCTTGCTTTGTTTTGATATTTAGTTTGCTTTCAACTCCTCCCCTTTCATGATCATTCATCCGATTTGTATATATATATATATATTCAAATAATATTTATCATCTCATTGGAATTGTTTTTGGTTTTGTTTTTTTTTTGTTTTTTTTTTTTGTTTTTTAGCCCCCGCCCCTGAGAGGATGTGGTATTATGGTGTATGGAGGATTGATTGACGACGGATGAGTTTTTATGGTGAATGAGGAAAACAACGAGTGAATGGGTCGTGAATCCGATTAGCTAGGTATAAGATAGTTAGTGAAGGCCAGCCTCAATCCATTCCCCATTTCCGACCTTGTGCCATAATTGTATTAATTTACAATAAGTCTCAATATCAGGTAGAGACAGTTTGTGAATTTTATACAACAAATTATCCTCAACAGAAACAATTACAACTTAAGAGCCCCGCATTCTCAAATGCATATATAAAAAAAACATACGTTAGACCTCACGTCACAACACGTCTATATTCATTAAAATGAAGTCAATATACATATATATATATCAGCCTGATACCACCTTCTTCCTAATGAAATAAACCGTTAACGCATTCTATGATCCCAAAGCGATTAGGGTTACGATAACAACGGAATATCTCATGAGTAAGTAGGGGATATCCCGCTGCTAATATATTGCATTTTATCTCTTTTGTTCCATTTTATTATTCATTGTATACTTTTTTATGTTTAATAATTTAAAAAACAAAATTAATTTATATGCGGCAATAGAGTTCATTGCATAGATAAAAATTATTAAAAAAATGACAACTTCAAAATTACTTAAATAACGCCATCATTGTTTGATGATACGAGTAAACTAAATATTCTATATTGTTCTTTTATTTCCAATTTTTGTAGTGTCTGAATATAAGGTGTGTTCAGCACGACTTGCATAAGAATCATATAGGAAAAGCGTTTGTTTTGAAGATGCAATCAGCTAAACCTGATCTTTGAAAGAACATGTTTCTTAAGAAATGCGTGACTATATTAAAAAGCAGTGTAACTGAATTTTTCTTTCTTTTTTTTTTATTCTTTAACTTTTTTATTTCTTTTCTCACAAGAGGCTATGAATTTGAAAGATCTGATAAGAGATAGACTTGATATCTGAAACATAAACCTTTGTGGTTGAGTGATTATTCAAGCAGCTATCCTGATTTTATGTCTATGGAATTTCACAAAGTCACGAATAACGCTCTCTCTCTTTTTCTTTCTCTCCCGACCCTTTCTGGTTTATACTAAAATAAAAACACCGAGCTTTTGGGTTTATTATGGACATGAAAGGATATGATTTTCTTGATCTTACTCTAACATTTAACAACTGGTTGAACGAAAAAGGCCTCCCTGGGTCTGTGAAGAATGTAAAGCAATTGTGCAAAATTATACTGAACATAACCCAGATGGATTTTATGAGAGAATTTTAAACTTGACTTGCTGCAACTTCTCTGCAACATCCTTGTTTAATAACCATCTACCTAGAGTGTCTCATGAGCTTTGAGGAGAAAAACCTGATATTGATATTTATAAAGGTTATTCTAAACTAGGTACTTCCACTTTTTGCGGGAAAACTTCATAGAATAAATGAAAACTTAATAAAAACAAAGTTTTATCGTCAAAATGTTTGTTATGAAAGACCAAAGTATGTTTTGATTATTTTTTGAAATTTTTAATCCTTTCTAGTACGTTCGAAGTTTTAATTCAAAATCTTGTGAGTTTTCATCGGGGTGAGGGGGGCGTAATAATTACAAAATACTTTTTGCTGCTTTTTTTTCCGGTGAAAGCACATTGATTTGGAAATTCTTGCAAAAATCAAATAATTGTCGGATTGTAGTGGAACTTTCAGGACTTATTCACAAATGAGTTCAATTATTTTTGAAATTTTTTATTTTAGAAATTTTTTTTTTAAATATTTTTTTGCATATGTTACCCCCCACTTACTTAATTTCTTGAAATTTCGCGAAAGACCTTTCTATTTCCTGAATTTTTTTTTATTAGTTAAAAGTAGAACGTAAATCATCCATCTTTTTTTTTCAAACTTTTACCATTCTAACTAAAAATCTGCTCAGAATAGTAAGCTAAAAATGTGACCAATCTATGACATTATTTAATTAGAAAAGATTTTAATTGCTTTTGTAAATAAGTTATATTAAGGACACTATTCTCTGAAGAAATAAAATTTTTTCGATGAATAATGAATTTTTACAAAAATATTTTCATTTTTAAAAATTTTAATTGTAATAATTTATAATACTTTAAAAATCGTTTAAAATTTCTCTATTGCGCTATTTCCTGGATGTGATATAGTAATTAAGTGGAAAAAAATGTAAAAATGTAAATTAAATGTTAATTAAAATTTATTAAGCAATATTTCAATTATTATAAAAAATTTCCGGATCAATGTGTTAATTTTGTTACTTACTTATCTTTATTTTAATTTCATCCGTTATTAAATTTTAAAATTAATTTCAGAAAATTTCATAGTACTTTAATTTTTTTATTTTTTTATAAAGCATCTTCAAACTAACTAAAAGTCAATAAAATAATCGATAATTGCTGAAAATAAGTTAATTTGTAAAAATTACTAGGTAGTTAAAAACTAAAAAATGCGTTCACTTAGATTTCGTAAATTTATGTCAATTCTGGTCATCCATAAGAGCTGTCATCACCTCAGAACTTATCAATATGTCAATAAAGATCAAAGAAAATCAGGACCCGTTGTAAAGAAATCCTTGTATATTACTTTTTTATGTGATAAGTAAGTGATATTTATTTTAAATCAGATTAATTTAACTTTCAATTTATTAATTTTACTCAAATAAAGTGCCACAAATATATTTTTTTATTTTCGGAAGATTTTTACAACCGATAATTTGTTTTGTTTACACATTTCTTAAAATTAAGAAAATGGCCGTTTTTAAGAAAATTTTCTTAAATCGAACAAATATTTGATAATACAATCTATATAATTTCTATTTGAAATACACCAGAATATTTTACTTCCTGGAAATAAGAAATTTAATCATTTAGCTTTCAATTAAAGCTAAAATGAAATCTTCAAAAGTGCTTTTTCATTTTTTTAAATTCCTTTTAAACCTTAGCTATCGAAAATTTATACCGAATTAGTGAAGTTACCTATTCTAAAAAAACTATGAAAATCAAACTCAGTATTTCGAATTTGTATGCATAACGCTTTTCAACATTCAGTGTAAGAATTAATGACAGCATTAAAAAGACAACTGAGTAATATTTTTTGACATTGTAAAAAATATAGGATAATTTATGCTTCTTTATCAATTCATAAACAAGTTCAAAAAGTGTAAATAGTGATTGAAAGATACGAATAATAACAGGATCTTTTACACCCGAGTATGCGAAGACGCTATGTTAATCTACATGCTTTAATTGATTTTTTAAATTATTTCTGCTAATCACTTGTAAAAGTACACATTTCTGTTTTGTTGCAAAAAGTTATTTACTGACAACCAAAATTTAATTTATCCTTTCTTTTTATTCTGTTATTTATACTAACATTTTCGACAATGAAAGTTGCTAATTCACTTTATTTGATTAAATGTTTTTTTCCAACTGCCCACTAGAAAAAATAAACGACACAACAAGATTTGACCGCGGAACTCTAGTGCACATTTCATCTAGGTTTTTCTCGGATAATAGAGCATACCGGGAATATGTGAATTCCGGATAGTTGTCAGCAGTCTGGGAAAAAGCTGATCCAAGAACTTTACAGCTGACAACTGGCAAATATGACAACGATACAGTAAGGAAAAATGCGTTAAACCACACCCCAATTCAGCACTGGTGCTACTCAACTCATCAGTCTGTACAGCGTTCGGGGTTTCATCATTGCCAATACTGAATCACTTGAGCTAGAGAACTTCGTCATTGTATCGTGAAAGACAAACATGAGGAAACCTGGTGAAACGAAGAACATTTCCAGCTTCTCCAGGCAACCAGGCGAGTTAGTATGGGCAAAAGACAACATTAATGGAGTGAGGAAATCTTTGTTAAGAGGATATTGTGCAAGCTGATATTAGTTATGTAATGATCTAGGGTGTGCTTGGTTCGAGTTCGCAAAGATCACTAGTCAAACTAGTGTCTGTCATAACAAGTGTAATAGATACATCTTTGTTGCAAACGATTTGTTTATCACTTTAGACTCGATATGTTTGCAGTTGAAAATAGTTTCTTTCATCAAGATGACGGTGACCAGAAACAGTCAACCAATTTTCGAATAATAAATTGATCGCTGAGCGCACCACATTTATAAGAGATTGAGCATGTATGGGACATTTTGAAGATTTCTCTAAATTCCTTGCAGCCACATCCAGAAAGCAAAATACTTGTAGACAACCCAGGATCGAACCTGGACAGATATAACCACGCAATCTCTCCATCCAGCACTATAAGGTACATGCCATATTACGTAGTAGTTAATATCCAGATTACACGTTATTGGTAAATATCTCTAAATTTTTGACACTTCTTTGTTTGTTTTTGTGTGTGTGTGTGTGTGTGTGTGTGTGTGTGTGTGTGTGTGTGTGTGTGTGTGTAGTGCATATGTATAAATGAATATTGAATATGAAAACAACTGAAACAGAGACATATTGACTAGCCTTTGTTTATAAACAAAACATGCAATAATTTAGGTGCGTTTTAATTCAAGCGTATTATTATTATTATTATTATTATTATTATTTCCTTGGACTTCTGTTGCACGGACATTTCCTTCCGGGCCTAAAGTCAGACATGCCTTTATGATATTTTCTACTGACCATTTTTGCAAAAAACAAAAACTAAGGTCATATGAATTTTGCATAAATAAAACTTTACGTAATGTGTGAGCTTTCCCCCTGAATATATATTTGTTGTATTTCTTTAATGTATGGGCTACTAGGAATCCCCTCAATCAGTCTATCGGAACCTTTTCCAATCAACTGGAATTATTGATATCCATGTGTATCACATTTTTTAGATTTCTATTTCGAGATCTTTGATAGCTTTTTGAAGACCTTCAAAGATATATTACAATCTGCAGGGACAGTCATGCCAATAAGAAAGCACATTTCGTTTTTGTGATCTTTGGTCACGATGTCTAGGTGATTAGCTTTAGTTGTTTTGTCTGTGTGTACTGTAAAGTCCCATAAAATTGTTACAGGTCTTATCTCTGTGAATGATGTTTATACCAATTTCTTGCAGTTTCCATCCTTTAAAAGCTGCATATTTTCCAGTGCAAATATTGGCCCACTCTATCATGCCAAGTTTTATATTCTGTGGGTGCTAACACCGTTAATCCTAATACAAGATGATCAATTGTTTGTGGATATTTATCACAGAATCTAATACAATATTTCGCTATGTGTGTTTGGTAATTTCTAGTTAGCAAGCATTGGTCCTGTGCAGCAAGAATAAAACCTTTGGTTTCAGCTTTTAACCCTGCACTACATAACCACTGATGGGTACGGCGTTTGTTTACATCAGCTTGCTCGGCACGAGCAAAGTATTGATCATGAAGAGGCTTATCTTAACATTGTTTCTGCATTACATTGCATTTGCTCTTTTAGTTGTTTTTTTTTTTTTGTCACTGCATTAGGTATATTATGGTTTATTTGCACTTCTTCACCCACTTGAAATTCCCTTTTGGATTTGTTGGCTTCCTTTATTATTGAATAAAGTTTCTTATTTCTTTCATGTTCTTTGACACAGTCTTCTGTAGTTTCCAGATATTCGAATACCGATAGTTTTGGTTTTATAAAACAGTTCTAGTTGAACTAATAATCTGTCTCCTTCGGATCTGGACACATACAGACGATCAACATCAATCTTAGGATGATGCATGCGGTGGCAAGTGAGAAGCTTACTTGCTTAATGTCAGCTATGGTCCAATTAAGTATGTTGATACTGTATTGCACAACAGGGACTGAAAAAGTGTTTATTATTGTTATCAATAATAATAATAATAGATGAGGAAATAGCAAACCAACAAAACAATGCTGGGTACAAATATAGGAATCCAAATATGCACATCACGATAGCCAACATGATAAGAGTATACCAAACATATGCATGACAGCCCAATGTACGCAATATGGTGAGATGTTTTGATAAAAGTTCTGCATAACCTTACAGGTATTTTGGATGACGCAGTCCTCTTGTATGTTCTCTAACTGAAGTGATATCATATTTGACCTTTGTCACCTTTAATGGCTCATCAAATTAAAAAACGCATCAACCTTCTACACTCAGCCATGATGTTCTCTTACAACATCCGCTCACGAACAAAGATGCACACTGTGTTATTTTTAAGGACATGCTCAATCGATTACAGTCATATAACTGACTACGGTACTGAACAGAATATTTACATCCTTCTCGGCCGTTCCGTCTGAATGCCCAATACCTGTGGTTGATCGATGAGATCATTGCTTCGATCCAAACCTTGCTTTATCCCACGTTGTGTTTAGTTTTGATCATAAGGCAAAGATCGAATCGTCGTCGAGAATCGCTGCACCTACTGTCTGGGCCACTTCGATTCCTTTGCATTTATTGACATTCACCTAAAACCTGCTTGGGGTATGAAGCGGTTAGGGGACTCTAACAAGAGCCCTTTTGTTGTCTGGCAATGGAAAATTAATTACATCTCCAAAATCGGGCAGATCCCCTTTTCCTATGGGTATCGGTCACAGGTATCGATCCGCCCTGGTAACTACCCCCTTCTCTTATTCGCATCCTAACGAATGGCGTGGGCAACTCCTCCACCTTCCTTGGTATTTCACCTGCGCCTGACACCTTGGCCACCTTTTGATCAATCTAGCTCCCGACCTTTTAGCGTGGCTTAATTTATGGTCATTAATTATTAATTGTCATTTCAAATTTCACTTACGCGAAATTTCCTCAGTCTGGTTTTGCTTAAAAATCAAAAATTTACCAGGTGGTTCCTCCGGCCAGCCATTCCTTCAAACCTGCCAGGGTCATTACACTCCAGCCACAAAGAAACTCTATTCTCGAGATTTGGTTACAGATCGAATCCTACCGTCCTAATTATATTGTGTTGTCGTAACCGATGCTTCTCGAGCTGCTTCATTAATCAGCTGTCAGCTTAACGATCGCCACGTGGTTTCTTGTGGTAATATCGCCTTTCTTTAAGTAACTTTTCTGGTTTTAGAGAATTAAGCTTTCCTTTTGGAAAAAGAAAAATCTCCCTTCTTTCTCTCAGTCTGTCCATTGATCTATTTGTTAACCTTTCTCGCTTCGTTCCGAGCTATGTTTTTGATTTAACCCCTTTTCTTCCATTTACCAGTGTCAAATAGTGTCACACTATAGACCATCTTAATTTTCCAAGAGATGTACATGTTAACACCTCCAATCAATTAAGATCAGGGCTATTATTATTAATCATTTTTTTTAATCTGGTCTTTTTCATTAGTAGTAAATGGTGGCTTTAACCGGCTATCAAGTAACAACAAGCTCTCTCCAGCACATATGTTGGTATTCTATGCGATTATGTTGATGAGTTCAATTGTTCTTAGGATTTCCAATTCTGCCAGTGTCTTTGTAAGTTTCTTCTGGACTATTCCAAGTGTTCTAGTAATGATAAGCACAACTGTTATCTTTATATTCTGCATGTTTTCAGTTCCCTCACAAGATCCAGGTTTTCATTTTCATTCGGTTTTACTCTGTTCTCTCTTGGAACAGCAACATACATTCTTTGAAAATATTTCTTCTTCGTTTTCATAGTGACTAGATCGAACTTCTGATCGGGATTTAGTCATCCGTTACTGATTTTCCCTGAGAATGTTACTATTTCTTTTCTTCTTCTTTTAGTTATCTATAGCAGTTTCTAGTTTGTGCCCACCGTTGATTTACATTGTCGAATCTCAGTCGTTTACACGATTCGCAGGAGGTCACTTTACATTCCTTCATATGGACTCCCTCTGAGAAAACATGCTACATTCGCTTATTATATGAATGATGATGTTCTTTCTAACTGGGTATAGGTTGCATTTTTACTGCATCCTGTCTAAACCTTATTATAGTTATTTTTTGTTATTATTATTGCTTTAACCCTCTTAAACCAGAAAATGAAGGTAGCAAAAACAAACCAATAGAATGAGGAAATTAGAACAAAATTTTGCATTAAAGTTTTAAGCAGACGTTGGCCTTCGAAACACGAGTGTTTCAATTTTTAAACATTGAAACATTGTGCGAAACCAATGTAAAACAAAATAAGAATCAACTCAATGGAATAAACTACAAAGAAAGGTAAATCTAAAAATTAATCTTTTATCTAATCCTACTATTTTCCATCACAAGACCTGTAGTTGTTTTGAAAGCATATAAAGCAAAAGTGGTCTTATTTTATATTTAAATTTCCTCCGATTCTAAAAACCTAGAAATACAAATTACTTCATTTTCAAATATTTACATTATGTGAATATCGTTAATTTTTACCGGAGAAAGAAGCAAGAATTCAAGCTTATATATTTTCTCAGTTTATATATTTTCTAAATTCAATCGATATTTTAAACTGAGTCAAGTATTACGTTCCCTTTCTTTTTTCCATGTTTATTTCTTTTCTTCTACTGACATTATTAAGGATGGGACTATTTTAAATATGGAATAATGATCAGATAATCCTTACTCTTTAATCTATCGTTCGCACAATAAAGATCAATCACACCCCGTTTCTCGTGTTGCGTGTTGTCTCCGGATTTAAGTGGTCTATCGGCAATTCCTCAGTAGGGACCTCAATACTGCATCAACAAACTCAAAAACTGACTGACAATTTTCTTCAGGTTTCATTTTACACTTGGCATCAATTCTTACAGGAAGCGAGAGAGTGCGAATAGAGAGGACGGATATCAACAGGTCAGCCGACTAACCATCCTATCTTCTATGGCGTTTCAGAAGTCAGAAGTCCTAAATCTGCTTAAACGATAAGCAAACGCTTCTCTCTTTTCTTGTTCAATTTTTTTTTTATTCTGTTGGGTTGTTCTTACTGCACTCCTTTTCTGATTTTATAAATTAAGAGGATTAAAGCAATAATAATAATAATAATAATAATAATAATAACAGACCACGGCACACAAAGGAATCTGGGAGAGGAACTCTTGACTCTCTACTGCCGCAATCATACTGTTTGTTTTCGCGAGTATCCCGATCTTATATCAAACTTTACAAAAAAAACAATCTATCACTGTCAGGATTTCATGACCACGGGGTACAAACCAATTCTACTCAGTTTGAGTCGTTAACGTTCTGACCAGTATAGCAAGTTCTAGAATTACACTCACTTTAATTATCATTTTGTCATTTTTGTCGAGTCTCTGCATTCTGTAACACTTGACAGTGTTTCTTTGTTTACTTCAATACACCCAGTAAAAGTGTATATATACGTGAGTAGATCTTGTTCGCCTTTTAGGTAGGAGCAAATAAGTCTGACATTATATTGCCAAATATTATTTACAATATTACCAAAGCAATAGATACATTTAATAATGAGTGATTTTACAATATCAAGAAAGTCAACGACTTCAGAATCATGTGTTTGTGGTGTGTGTGTGTGGGGGGGTGTTAAGACTGAAATTAACATTTGCTTGTAGGTACTCAATATTTTGTTTAAAAATACTTGTTTATTCATGTTCATTTCAATTTTAATTTTCTTAAAATTAGGATTAAACAAGTACAATACTTTCATAAAAATATATTTTTTTTTTAAAAGAAGTATTTGTACACACCTAGAATGAAGAACATGTTAATAGCATAAAAATGTCAACCTAGTTTTGATCCCGTAACCTCACTCCCTGAATATACACATATACCCAGTATCCTTTTCTAATTGGTGAGTACAGCCTGTTGCAAATTATCAAATTCCACCAACTGTATTCATCACATTTATCTACTACTATTATTTATTTGTAAGTTTTATTCTAACTTATTGTTGATTCTTATCATAATGCTCTGGATCGATACACTCTTCACTTGTTTTAATTTTATTTCAATTATTTTTAGATTACTTTTTTTCAAGACTAAGAGAGTGTTTTAATTACATTCTATGAATTTTTACAATCAACAAATCGTTTTTTTTTTGTTTTGTTTTTTCTTGTGGTTGTATTGGTTTTTTATTTGGGAAATGCAAATCAAACTTTAGAAGAATTTTCTCGGTTCGCACACACACACACACACACACACACACACACACACACACACACACACACACACACACACACACACACATATACGAATACAGGGTTGGTATATATGGAATAGAATTCCAATAACCAAAACCACTATTTTTAAAAAAAAAACAAAAAAACTCAATACAGAGTAGAGCGAATAATATTTATTTAAAAATTATAGCATAATCATGTTATAACATCACTACAAAAATAGCCATTTTGTTTCAACACTTCTGGTGTCTTGTCAAGTGATAGTGTTGATTGCAAGATAAAGAGTTTTAAAAAGTTCAAAACCAACCAACCCCCCAACATTATTACGGAAGCTATGATGGTCAATCAAAATACAAGTATAACTTGACGATAGACCATAGATACAATTTATTAATGCTTTAATATTAATATTAGATTAGTCTGGAAATCAGTATGACTAATTAACTTTTAATGCAGTTAAAGTATAAAAATTACGAGTATTAAATTTTAAATATTACCATGCATTAAGTTTAGAATTATTCAAAGAAAAAAAGGAGAAAATATACTTATATTTTCATGTATCGTTCTTAGCTATATGTTAAGTTCTCGTGTCGAATCGGCGCTGATGTAAGAAGTAGCCATTATTGCTACAAATTAGTTACATTGATAGGGTTTGGGCTGCAGATTTAGTGGACAAGGGAGAAAGGTTTATAAATGACAAGACAGACATAATCACGTCGTAATA